>VDFB02266226.1:0-63947 GCA_007258455.2 Sequoia sempervirens
CTATTACAAGCCGGTATACATTGTTAAGGGTTTTGTAGACTAAAACATGACTAAATTCCCATTCCACTAACTATAATTATTGTTATCTCCATGGGATGGGAATAATAATTATATTTTAGGTTGGTAGGAAGGAGTTATTGGTCTTGAGGATGAGTTTCTGAGAAAGAACATTGACTATCTTGGGGATTGTAGCCCATTTGTGAGTGAGAAACATGGTTTTGAGTGAGAGATTGAAGAATTGTCTTGAGTGGAGGCTATAGGAAGGTGAATTTAATGTGAGAAGAAATTTTAAAGTGTGTTGGTGGAATTTTCAAGATTGTATGAGTTGTGGAACCTGGATTTTGAATAAACCTTAGCTAAATTGAAGGAAATTAAGGGTTTGTTGCTTCAAAATTATAGAGAGGACTTGGAGACTTAAAACCTGATGAATATGTGTTTTTATTGATAGTCTAGAAGGTATGAGTGCATTTTGAAAATTCCTTGTGAGATTTGGGAGGTCTTGCTTTGCAAAATAGACCTAATTGGTCTTTAGGGACAACATGGAATCAAGCTTTAGGGTGTTTTGCTCCGAAGAAACCCTAGTTGTGTTTGGAACATATTAAATTTGGCCCAAATGGGTATTCAAAACTATTAAGAGTCCCTATAGTTAAGAAAAATTGTGAGAAAAGTTGGAAAAAATAGGTTTGCAGACCTACTAGGTTGAAGGCAGGGTTATAGAAGAAAGTTGTTGAGTCAAAGTTTTGTGACCTTTATTGATGATTTATCTAACTTGGATTGTGTTTTTAAGGTGAAGACTATTCTCCCCTGTTTCAGTATTCATAAAAAAATTGAATGAGAATGGAGAAGTGATAATAAATAAAGCAAGACTTGTGTGTAAGGGTTACTCGCAAGTGGAAGGAATAGAATTCGAGGAGAGATTTTATCTTGTGGATAGGATGGAAGATATCAATTTTTTTTGGAATTTGTAGCATACAAGGACTTTAAATTTTATCAAATGGATGTGAAGTCTACTTTTCTAAATGGTGAATTTGATGAAGTTTACATGGAACAAACAAAAGGATTTCAAGTATTAGATCTACTAGATATGCTAGGTAAATTGAAGAAGGAACTATATGGATTGAAGCAAACTCTCAAAGCTTGGTATGCAAGATTGGACAGGTATTTGATACATCAAAGATTTAGTAAGGGAACTACAAATAGTAATCTTAACTTAAAAATTGAGGAAGATAAAATCTTGATCTAGTAGTTATGTATGTTGATGATATTATCTTTATAGGAAATGAAGATATGTGTAAGAAATTTTCTGAAGAGATGTAAAAGGAGTTTGAAATGTCAATGTTTGGGAAGATGAATTTCTTCCTTGGGCTATAAATTAATCAAACAGATAAAGGGATTTTCATTTCACAATCCAAGTATGTCAAAGAGATGTTGAAGAGGTTTGGAATGCATGACTCCAAATTGGTATGCACTCCTATGGCGACTAATTGCAAATCAAGAAAATATGATGATTACCTAAGGCTAATCAGACAAAATATTGATCTATGATTGGTGGAATTCTATATCTAACTGCTACTAGATCAGATATCATGCATGCAATTTTTATTATGGATATATTTAAAGATCATAAAGAAACACATGTAGCAGTGAAGAGGATATTCAAATATATAAAAGGTACTCCAGATTATGTATTGTGTTATCCTAAGGATATTAATTTCGTATTAAATGCTTACAAGGATACAAATTACACGGATGCAAATTGGGCTAGTTGTGTTGATGATAGGAAAAGTACAAGTGGTGGTGCATTCTTTCTTGGATGTAAATTGGTGTCATGGTTGAGTAAGAAGCAAGATTCAATTTCTTTTCTACTATAGAATTTGAGTATATTGCAACATCATCATGTTTCACATAATTTTTGTGGATGAGACAAATATTGAAGGATATCAAAATAGTGTATGATGAGCCTATACCTATCTTTTGTGAAAATAAAAATGCAATTAACCTTTCAAAGAATCCAGTGATGTATTCAAGGAAAAAATAATATATCTATTAGGTATCACTATTTGAGAGAGAAGGTTATGGAGAATGAAGTGAAGCTTGAGTATGTATCTACAAAGGATCATATTTCTAACATATTTACTAAGGCTCTTCCTAAGGATTCTTTTGAGTATCTTTGGGAGAAACTGGGGGTTATTGCCCCTCCTTGTTTGAACTATATGCATATGGAGATACATCATTCCATTGGATCCATGGATCTATATCTTTTCTAGATTGATGGTGGAGGCTACCTCTCAAAGGGAGTAGGTAGTTTCATGTGTTGTCATTAAGTTACTAATTTGATTGGGTGTACTCCTAAGGGGGAGTATTTAGAGCAAGTGTTTTTGTTATGTGTGAAAGGGGGAGAACAATGTAAATTATTTTATCACTTTCCATTGATGTCAAAGGGGGATAGAGAATCATGTGAAAAAGTTCATCTACTTAGGGGAGAGAGAATAATATGAAAAAGTGCAAGGTATTAGTGGAGAAAGTTGTGTATGTTGTCTTTGATGGTTTTTCACATCTTGTGTTGCCATCAATGAAAAGGGGGAGATTGTTGCAAGTATGAAGGTTTTTTCATTGGTATCAATAGGAATTATACTGACTAGTGTTTTCATTGATGTCAACTATGTGTTAAGGAATTTGTTGCATGAAGATGTCGAGGATATTGGGAAAATTATGAAATAGAGGAAAATAGGTCGTTCCAGGTTGTGCATGTGTAGCTGAGATATTGAGGAAGTGTTGTGAGAAAATGGAGATATATTTTTTGATGCAATGTCTAAAGATAAGTTGGAATGAAATAATGAGTTGAGATGATGTCTCTAGTACTTGGTATCCAAGTGATTTTGAAACAAAATGATAAACAGAGAAAATAGTGTTGTGCAATTGCTTAGAATATGCTCTAGATTGTATACCATGTTTCTTTTGCATTGATGTATTTCATATGTGGATTTGATATGTTGTTTGAGGTTGTTATAGGTTGCTATATTTATAATTTTGGGTTTTGGATCATTGGTGAGAGGAAGTTGTGTTCACTAGTGTGTGAACTAGTTTTGTAGTGTTGTACATAGATGTCAAGGAGAAATGTATTTGCTCCACATTTCTCTGCATTTTCTTTTTAGAAATTGTGGCTTTGAAGGAGATTAAATGGTAGTGTTCTTGTACTTGTGTCAAAAGGATTTGTGGTTAGATGTATCAGAAGCTTTAGAACTATGTACTTAATTTTTAATGTGTTTTCATAGGTAATGACCGACATTGTGTCTACACTACATTTGAAAATGTTAAGTATTAATGGAAGCGTAGCATGGAATGTGATATTTAATTTTGGGTCTTAGTTAAGTGTTTTTTTTGTCCCCTTTCATTCTTATCCATCATGGGAATCTCTAGGTACATGCCTAATTTGAGCTTGTAAATATAATAGATAGATTGCCAACCTTGGAGAAGGTGTTTAAGGTCAAGGCTGATATGAATAAGAGTGGAATTGTTGTGAGATGCAAAAAAGAATCAAGAGAGAAGAAAGATACATGTGAGATCAACGCAAGTGATGTGTGTGATGAAAATTTGAGTAGAGTAGTGCAAATTTCAAATGTTGGACTTCTAAATGTAGTGAGTTGAAGGTCCACAATCTTTGAAACAAGGTTGTGAAAGTGTTGGAGCATTTATGGTGGATTCCTTGTTGCATTGAGAAAGTGTTCTCTGTGTAACTTTTCTCTTCTATCTTCTTGTTCTTTCTGTGGTAGTGAGCCCTGGTCATGAGCCTTTTTGGACAGTGTGTCCTATTCTGCTAGTAAGCCCTTTTGTACCTATTTTTCTATTACCTATATTATGAGCTAATCCTCACCATGGTTTTTCTCTCATTGGGTTTTCCACATACATCTGGTGTTCTCTTGTGTATGGTGTTATTATTTCAGTTTTTGTTATCTATATTTCATGTTTAATCATTATAATATAATAAGGGTTTTATGAATGCATGTGGATCTAATTATGCGAACCCAAATCCTAGACCTGCACAAACATAAAGAACAAACACAATGTTAGTCACATATGCAAGTTAAAACTAAGATTCCACATGCAATTCATTAGAAACATCAAAATAAGAAATAAACAAAGAACACAATGAAAGAAGCTATTAAATCCTATTTAGATGATCCAAGTCTCAATCCCATGGGGGAATTGGTGCCATTTTCATGTGGAAAATGGCCCTTTCCCAATCCCTTGCAAGCTTGGTGATGATTTGATGAATATTTGATGCTTCCTTGGTTGAATTCATGCATAACCTAGCTAAGAAATGATAAAAATGGATGAAGAATGGATGAAATTTATATGAAGATGATAAATTTGGCTCAAATTCTCCTCCTAAATGAGCATAATGAATTTACATTGATTGTGGCTCTTAAAACAAATATAGAAGATCTCTATTTATAAGAGATAAGGATTGAAGAATGAAAGACATGGAGGATGCGAGACTAAAGATAAACCAATGATAAAACACCACTTGTCAACATGCTATTGATGAGAGATGGAGCACATTTGGGAGAATGTGCAAAGAGGGGGAAATTTGAAGTTCAAAAGATGGCTTGAAGGATGAGATGAAAGGTGGAGTTAATATCACTTGGCTCAAGAAAAGGACATGTAAGAGGTTTTAATGCTTTGTTGGATGTACAAACTCTTTTGGGGGGAGATTTCAAATTTGAAGAATATTCCCACCTTTGATGCCTTTTTGAATGAAAAAGGAGTTTTAATAAATCAATTAAAATGATTTTCATGAGGAAGTGGTAAAAGCTAGATGATTTGATGGATTAAGATTAGCATTAATTGGGATTTGATTAATTTAAAGGGAGATTAACTGATTTGACCATTTGATTTAGATTTTTGGATTGATTTAAATCAAAATGAGAGGAATATGATTTTAGACTTAATTAAATAAAGACTTTGATTTATTTAATTAAGAGATGAAATGTGATGAATTTAATTAAATAAAGATTATTTAATTAAATGACTAGTAGAGAGATGATTCAGGATCAAGTGTATGTAAATTTTACGTGTCTACATTTTTCCCTTCTTTGAAGAAAAGTACTTGTTGCATTGATTCAAAGAATAACCTATCATGATCAAAATTCAAAAATTCTTTAATTTTGCAGATGCCCCACTGCTGCCCTAACAAAAGAATTATGTTGGGGTAATGCCCCCTCAAGAGATCGAGTGAAAAGTTTGATTTGAGGGCTGATCTCATGACAAAGAGGTTCACGATTAGTTCAGCTAGGATATTTTATGTAGACAAACTTGATGATGTATAGACAATCATCGGCCATGGATAGCCTCATGTATATTTTGATACATTACACACACTTGATACTTGGATATAAATGTTAGTAAAGATAGAAAAATAAGAAGAAAAAGAGATGATGACAAGAGGATCCAAAAATCCCATGATCTACGAGACTTTATTAGAGATGATGATGATGATGATGATGATGATGATGATGATGATGCTTTGCTTACTAGGAATTGGGATTTTAAAAAGGATATTTACCTTATGTTTGATAACACACATAGATATGATGCATCAAGGTATAAAGAACCAGGATGGCATTATACCTAGTGCGATGGACTTTGACTCGACAAACAAATAGGAGTATTCTTGTTCACACCTAACATATGGATACCTTGCTAGGATGTACCTAACAAATCAAGTATGCACCAATTTATATTACAAGAACATCCAACAAGAACAACAGACAAAAGATAATGATTGTTTCCCCATTCCATTCTCTCTAAATCATATTGATTAGAAATCATCGAGAGGTCATTGGAATGAGTGCAATAAGATAAATAAAAAAGAATAGATCAAGTAAACAAACAAGTCAATGTTTTTCATACCTCTAGCCAAAGGGATTTGTTTTTTTTAGGATAAGTATCCAAAGTGATTGCCAAAGATAATTCCCATTGTAGGAAGGATGCATCCTAGGACATGTTAGTGGATGGTGGAAAGTTGATAGGTTGTTTGAAAGGATATTGATATAACGTCGATTTACATGTTTGTGAATGATCAAGAGTTTGATTTTGCATTTAAAAGTTTGATTTTGATTTTGATTTTGCATTTGAAGTTTTCTTTTGCTGACTATTGTGGTTGTTTCTATTTGTATTTCCAAAGGATGAAGGTGACGATCAATTTATTATGGATGGAAGTTTATTGTGGGTGAAGCGAAATGGGATGAATGGATTTTTGTTTTTTCAAATATTTGGATGTTTTTGGGATTTTTTGAAATGTTTTGAGGTTGTTTTTGGATTTTTTGTTTTTTTGAATGTTTTTGGATTTTGTCTTTGGGGCTGATCAAATATTAGCCTTTCCTATGCTTAATGCTCAGAGACGACGTAGTTCAGATTTCCATGTTTTTGATGTTTTTTGTTTGAATGTTTTTTAATGTTTTTGAATTTTCTTGGTTTTTTTAATGTTTTTGGATTTTTTACATGATTTTGATGATTTGGATATGGATTTGTGATATCAGTGCTCTGTTTTGGTATCTTTGTTGGAAACAAAGCTAGGGTTGAATGATCTGATTGATGGATTGATGATGATAACATTGTTGAGGATACACAACAATGCAAGGATAGTTTTAAGCAACACAAGGACTAGGAATGATATCTTGAGATGATGATGGATTGACTAAATTTGATTGATCAAGATTTTGAAGCTTGAGATTTGGAACAAAAGTTGGTTTGGATGATTTCATGTGATGTTGAAGTATAAATTAGATGTGACAGGTATTGATTGTTTGGATTGATGTTTGATGAAAGGTCAATCTTTACAAGAAACATATTCTCGTCAAAATATGTCATGGGCTAGTGATTTGGATTCTTTCTCACAAGTGGTTTGACCAATTTGATTTTATGTTTGATAATGTTCGGATCAGCACATAAGTGGGAGGATACAAATCAAGATTTAAATATTTACCCCCAGTGTCTAGCAATGTATGAAACATCATGGATGGATGCTTGGATAGATGTATGGATGGAGGGATATGGATTATCTTGTGATAAGATAAGGTGTTCGAATAAATAATGCTCATTTAGATAATTTTTCATGGCTTAGATAATGTTGGGTAGGTTTGGATCAATGAAAATGACCCATGTCAAGATGTTTACCATAAGCAAGTGTAAAGTGTGCACCAAATTTTCATCAAGATTAAGATAACTTGGACTATGGATGCAGATGGATGAAAATGGATTGGATAAATGGTTCATGGATGAATTGATTTATTATGGATAAGATGGATGGAATGCTAGATTCATTATGGATGGGATGACATGCTTCCACCTGAAATGGTGTACATAGATGCTCGATTCTACACATGACACCTATTTTCTAGGTTTTCATCATGGTACCTGTCCAAAGTGCCATTGTAGTGGTTTTCACTGAGGAATATTCTTATTTTTACTATTCTCAATCCTTTTTTTTATTTTTTTTGGATTTTCATATTTTTTGATTTTTTGATTTTTTGAAATATTTTAAGCTCATGTTGAACCACCTAGTGGTGTCGATGTAGATGCTTCTGTCATAATGTGTCATCAATATCCTGCTTGAGGAAGTTGCTTTGCCAAGATACATGCACTTGAATTCAACTTTTTGGATTCTTGATTTGATTTGTTGATACTAGAGTTAACTTGGTCTTTGTGCACATATCGCATAGAGTTCCTTCTGAATCCTTATGATGAAGGGTCATTTCCAACACATGGCCAATGTGAGAATTGGATATCATGCATGGAGGCATGGATGGAGTGTGTTTAAGAATAAAATATGGATTGGTTGATACTTTAGAACCTTTGACTCTCCAAACTTGGGAAGATGAGAAATGATTGGTGGATAGAGAAGTGTGCATGAAATTAGGACTAACTACTTGATATACTTTGTACGTTGCCTAAAAATCCTACTTTTCTTTTGTGGACATCTTTGATGGATAATTTTCCCTTTTTTATTTTTTCCCATAGTTTCTTTGACTAATGGAGTTTAGTAGGGATAATATTTCTTTGTATGTTTTGGTATCCATATGTATTTGATTTGTCCTCCATGCTTCTTAACTTCTTTTTCTTTGATTTTGTTTTTCTTTCTTTTATTCAAATCTTTCTTTCAATGTCGGTCCCAATTTGTGGATGGGGTTATGGGTGGATGAAGATTCATGATGTGGTTGGTTGTAGTCTAGACATTGGTTTCATCATAAGGATTTTGTGTGCTCCCTATGTTGATGT
The DNA here is from genome assembly GCA_007258455.2 of Sequoia sempervirens. Taxonomy (NCBI): domain Eukaryota; kingdom Viridiplantae; phylum Streptophyta; class Pinopsida; order Cupressales; family Cupressaceae; genus Sequoia; species Sequoia sempervirens. Next base: position 8,281 of record VDFB02266226.1, read on the forward strand.
TTGCTTGAGACATGGTTGCCCCCAGTATGGTTGTAGTAGCACCTTTGTTCTTTGATTTTGCTTGTTTCAAGAGTTCTTGTTTAGAATGAATTCTCTAATAAATGACCATTGTAGATGACGTTATTTCAATTTGCTGCTCTGCTGAATCCGAAATACCCTATTTTGTCTGACTTATTTCCTTGAGTGGATAATGTTGGAAATCTTCATACATGATGTCCTCAGTCTTAATTTGGGATATATCTGATCTTGATGTTTACAACTCAGTTTGACTATAGGAACCAATAACCTACTCTTTCTGTGTAATAATATAAGGAGTAAAGGAATCTTGTTCTAAATGAAGATCATCTATGCCTATCCAAAGAAATTATCTCATGGTTAGATGGATGAGTATGTGCTATGTGGATGTGATCATCATGTATAGATAGGAGAGATTCCATTTCATCATTGTAGTAGCTTGGAGATACAAATTCTTGATCTTGATTAATTTTGGAATTGCTTTTGACATGCTTTGGATCAAGTTCTTAACATGGGTCATTTTCAAAGGATGGATTTCTTACAAAGGGCTCTTGGATGTCTTCATTAGGCATGAGAAGTGGCTCAATATCCTCTTGATCTTTGAGTGGACTTTGATGAAATGTTGAGTTGAAGATTCCTTCAATACCTTCAAACATGTCTTGGAAAGGACCATCGCTAGAATTTGGTGAAAGATGTTGATCATGCTTTGGAATAAATTATTGAGATATATCCTCTAACTCATTGGATGATATAGAAACATTTTCAACATGATTATTGGTGGATAGATCTTGATCATTATTTTCAACAATTGTGGTGGGAAGATTGTTATTGCTATCGCTAGTGGTTGAATCTTGATCATTGTCCCCAATAGTTATTATTTCTTGATCAATAAGGTCTTGGATGATATTTTTGAGTCGAATACAATTCGATGTTGTGTGTCCCTTTATTCTGTGATACTCACAAAGGTGCTTCTCATCATACCAAGGCAGTTTTACTAGGGGTTCTTGATAGTTCTCATAGATGGGTATTTCAATGAGATTTTCCTATACCAACTGTTGTATGACCAATTCGATTGGTTTCCCAAGAGGTGTGTATTTTCATTTGTTACCTTGTGAGATTTGTACCTTAAATTGACCTTGTGGTGATTGAGTTTGGAGATGTGGTGATTGATTTTGGACAATGTTCTGATTTGGGATGATGTTTAGATTTGACATGATAGGTTGAAATTGAACATTGTTGTGGTTGGGAATCACATTTCCTTGATTTAGGTAACTTTGATTTTGAATAGTGTTACCTTGACTTGGATCAATACATGGAGTCATTAACATCTTGCTTGGAATTTGAGAAACATTTGTATGATTCACAAACATATCTATCCAAAAGTTTACCAAGTGTGGATTCAAAATGTTCATGTTTGGTAAACTTGTACTTGGTATATTCACATTTGACATGTATGGATTTGGTGGGATAATGTTATTTTGTTGTAGACTCATGCATTGATTGTTTGATTGATATATTTGTAGGTTCAAAGTTTTATTTAAATCTATCATTGGGATAGATATTCCAAATTTTAGATTGGGCCTACTCACATTTGTTGTACCATTGAGGTTTGTAGGAGATAATGCGAGTTTTGATAATCAATGGGAATTGTAAGGATTTGATAGTTTGTTGATTTAGATTACTCATGATGTATGGAGCAATTTTATATTCCATGTTCTTCTTGTGTTTTGACCTTGTTGACCTCTATGGAATTTAGGACCAATGATGAGATGAAGGATGAAAAGGGTGAATGATATGGGTTTTGAAATTTTTAGGAAATTTGGATCAATGCTAGACTTTAGGACTTTTGAATTTTTATTTTGATTTGGATTTGATAATGAAATCATAAATCCTAAGAGGTTGGATGTTGTCTTGGAATAAATTTTTCCACAAGGTGATAATTTAACTAAATATATGAAGAAGGATTCATCTACACATACCTAGTCAAACACGATGATTTTGATTTTGATTTGGAAGGATTTTCCAAAATAATAGCATGAATGATTTTTCCAATGGTTTGAAAGTTGTTTGTGAGATGGGATTTGATTGATGTTTGAGATGGATGAAAAGATCAGTTGTTTTGATCGTAAATGAACCTAAGAGGGACTTGTTTACAAGACCAAGGTTTTGAAGAACATGCTTTTCCCTAAGAGTACTTCAAACCAAAAGATCAATGTTTGCTCAAAAGACCATAAGACAAAAGATAGACAAATACATGTGTTGGGTTCAATTGATTTCATCTTGATTAATGAATTGCTTTTACCACATCCAGTGTCTTGCTTAAGTTTCAAAATGAATGCATAATGTCCCAATTTCTTCTCATCTTACAAGGTCCATTATGTCGAAATTAATGAAGTTAATCCAAAGGTTCCCTATTGTTGAATTTAGTGAGCAAAATGAGATGTAAATCCAAATGCTTAGAATCCTCTAAGGATGAGAATCCCAAGGGCAAGCAATAGCATGTGAATTTTTTCAAGGATATTTGCTTCTCCTAAAGGGTTTGAAATTTGATACTCACGTTGATTTTTTGTTTTTCCAATGTTTAAGGTCAAGCAAAGTGTTTTGATTCCAAGAACATGCACAACCCTATGGATATTGAGACAATATTTGTTGAATCCCCACTTGGATAAATCCAGCTATGCCTAATTTTAGCGGATGATTAGATGCTTGACCACATAGGCTCCCCCTTATAGTGCACTTGATTCTTGGGTCAGCCAAGCATCAGTACCCATGAATCTCTCATGGAATACTTCTCATCTCTACTAAAAGCAATAAAAATGTGGGGCAGCTTTAGAACGACCATTCTTGTACCAACAAATAGATCAAGGATTTTTCCCTTTCTAAACAAAGGTTCTAGTAGGGGAATTCCATTCATGGGGGATCATCCATGCAACGAGAGACCATTGCCGCACTTCTCGTCAGAACAATCCTCGTGATACTTGCCTTTCCTCAAGTACTGACACTTATATATCATTTGGAAGTTTCTTGGCTCTAGCCTGTTCCCAGTTGGGTTGTTCCCTTGGGTGATTACTTTTTCTCACAAGGCAGGCCCTCTAAGATAACACAAAAGTGAGAAAACACATCCGTAGTTTGACCAATCTTCATTGAGAAACAAAGAGAGAACACATGCGATATGTTCCACTCAAGCTCACAAGATTTGTCCAATTTTAAGAACCCATATGAAGTGTGGAGGAAATCACTTACACAACTTAATATCACAAAAATCATTTTGATTCTCAAGATCATTGTGAGGCGTGAGAGAAGCACATATGTCTTTTAGATGATATTAATTTGGGTAGGTGATTACAAAAAATAGAAGCACATGTTCATTTTAATCATTCAAAGCAAGAGTGAATTATTTTTAAGCACCCAAAGGAAAAGTGAAAGTTGCTTGTTCAATTGTTTACCTTAAAAAAAATCTAGTAAATGATCCTAAAGTTCTTTTTAAACCTTTTGTCTTGTTCATTTTAAACCAAAATTGAAATTAGTGTGTCCTAAAGAGCTTGACGAAACAAAATCCTTAAATTTAGAATTATAATCATTTCCAAAAGTGTTTAAAAACACTTGATACAATAAAGAGATGATGCCATGACTCAAACTTCTCCTTGCTCCTTGTTTCTACCTACAAAAACTGATTAGTCTAGGAAATATAGAGGCAAAAAATAGGTCAATAGGTCAAAATGATAAAATGTAAAAAGAACATGTCAAAATAACTTGAAATTCCACTTTTTACCCCACCCCAGCGGCACAAATCGTATATGTGTTGTAGTTTAGAAGAATTAGTGGTGATGTATGGCGTCGCCTTTTCTGACAGTGGTGCTTTGTAGTAGGGACAAAGAGTGCAATGGCGGTGCTATTTTGATTAGCAACGTAGTTTAGAATTTGAAAAATTCAATGATAGAAAAACAGCCCAGTGTTAGAGTTTCAAAATTTGAATTTCTGAGTAGGAAGACTTCAGCAGCAGAGTTTAGAGTTTGAAGTGTCATTGTATGGCACTGTTGGACTCGTAGCATCATTGTATGGCACCATTGGACTAATAGCAATGCAGTTTCTTGTAGACACAAAAATTAACAAAAAACCAAATAATTTTTAAGAAAAATGTGTTGAAATATTCAAGTCTTCCCTCCCTCTAGCACCAAAATGTGAACCCCAATTCTAAACACAATGTTAGTAACATATGCAAGTTAGAACTAAGATTCCCCATGCAATTCATTAGAAACATCAAAATAAGAAATAAATGAAGAACACAATGAAAGAAGCTATTAAATCCTATTTAGATGATCCAAGTCTCAATCCCATGGGGGAATTGGTGTCATTTTGATGTGTAAAATGGCCCTTTCTCAATCCCTTGCAATCTTGGTGATGATTTGATGAAGATTTGATGATTCCTTGGTTGAATTTTTGTATAACCTAGCTAAGAAATGATAAAAATGGATGAATTTGATATGAAGATGATAACTTTGGCTCCAATTCTCCTCCTAAATGAGCATAATGATTTTACATTGATTTTGACTCCTAAAATGAATAGAGAAGATCTCTATTTATAAGAGATAAGGATTGAAGAATGAAAGACATGGATGATGTGGGACTAAAGATAAACCAATGATAAAGCATCACTTGTCAACATGCTATTGATGAGAGATGGAGCACATTTTGGAGAATATGCAAAGAGGGGGAAATTTGAAATTCAAAAGATGGCTTCAAGGATGAGATGAAAGGTGGAGTTAATATCACTTGGCTCAAGAAAAGGACATGTAAGAGGTTTTAATGATTTGTTGGATGTACAAACCCTTTTGGGGGGATATTTCAAATTTGAAGAATATTCCCACCTTTGATGCCTTTTTGAATGAAAAAGGAGTTTTAATAAATTAATTAAAATTATTTTCATGAGCAAGTGGCAAAAGCTAGAGGATTTGATGGATTAGGATTAACATTAATTAGGATTTGATTAATTTAAAGGGAGATTAGCTTATTTGACCATTTGATTTAGATTTTTGGATTGATTTAAATCAAAATGAGAGGAATATGATTTTAGACTTAATTAAATAAAGATTTTGATTTATTTAATTAAAAGGAGATGATGAATTAATTAAATAAAAAATGATTTGTTTAATTAAGAGATGAAATGTGATGAATTTAATTAAATAAAGATTATTTAATTAAATGACTAGTAGAGAGATGATTCAGGATCAAGTGTATGTACATTTTACATGTCTACAGATTACTATTGAGGTTTTTGATGTTTTGATTAGATACAACCGATTCGCCCCCCCTCTTAGTTGTCTTGTTAATTCAACAAATATAGCATTAATATACTAAGAGAATTAAAGTTAATGTACAAAATAATTTCTCTGTTCGATGAACAAATTATCAACATATAGTTATGATGATAAGCAAGCGAAATTTATAATGACTTATTAGTGGAAATTGATAATGATTAAACTACAACAAGCCATTTAATTCTCTATATTTTTATTGCTCCATAGTACTTTGACTATCATTTATTTCTCTATCATTTTATCGATTTCCACAATTTTACGAGATTATCATTCATTGAAGAAAAATTAGTTGCAAAATTGTAGATTAACACTATACATACCTGGGAAATATTTAAAAGATTCATAATTAATTTCCTTTTCTAAGGAATCCAATGAAATGATTGATTTGATAACTTGATATTATAAATGGCAAAAAGTATGCATATGTATTCTTTTTATTGATTTCACAATTCTGTAGGATTATTGTTCATTGAAGAAAATGGGGTTGTGAAATCATGGATTAATACCATATGTACATTTGAAGCAAGCAATTGGATAACTTGATATTGAAAATTGCATGTCATGTTGTACATGATGATGTCATGAATCAAGTTATCAATCAAAAAGATATTTGTAATAGATTTCATATCATTTGAGTGGTGTGCTTGTCATCATTTAGCCAAATGTCAATCAAAAAAAAATTATACCTCACACGAATCATGAGTAAATAGGCATGGTGATCTCATAAGTCATAAATGGCCCATAAATAGGGATAGTCAGCAGAACTAAAATTATTCATAGAAGGCTTTACTATTGAGTGTGAGTGTAATGTTTTGAATTTTGATAACCATTTTAATTTTGCAAGGTTAATAAGGAATAAGATGACATGTTGTGGAATTATTGGGGATAATATAAATTCTCATACCTTCAATTATTTAGTTAAAGATTAAAAGAATAATTTCATTCATGTTCAGAATGAGTGGAATTGGAAAGAAGTTGATATGGTTTACCTAGCTTCTGAACCAAGTTTTGAACCATGATGAGGAGCTCTAATGGAGATAAATGATTTCATAGAGTGTGTGGCCACATAAGTATTATAATATTGTTTTCATTGAAATCCATCAACTTCTCATACTCCATTTTGACAGAGGCGCTCAAAGAGGAACAATGTACTTTTAGAGTCACCTTGCACTATCTTGGTGCCTTGGAGATACCCAAAGAGGGTGGGAGAAGATTTACTACCCCTTACCATCTGCATAATTCTTATTGGTAACTAGAATAGGTGCATTTTCTATATTCATTGCTCCCATTTTCCTAGCATGGTAGGCAAGACCTATGGATTCTTGGAGTCATTTTGGGTTGTTCTAGAGGCTTGGATCTATAATTTGAAATCCCAATATCCCAAGCATGGTTGGCAAGCCCCATGGTTTGAGAATATGTTTTGTTTCCCATAACACCACTACCATCTTAGAATCAATTGTGTTTGATGTAAAGTGACATGCACCATTTATACAAAACAAGAGCTTGCATGCTCTACTCATCTTTAAAAAGATATGTAATAATGTAACATTGTAACTCAATTGTAATAAAATAAATAGTGTTATTCTTTGTTATTCATTTATAGTAAAGAATTATTTTGTGTGCTCAATTTCTATTCAAATTATACAAGTAATTAGCATTAATTTTTCTAGCAGTAGCACTTGTATATAAAATTTAAAGTAGGTTCAATGATTACACCGATAGAAAACTATATGTATGTTAATATGTTATAGAGTATGTGTTTGTGCATGTGGCTGGATTAAACAATTAACAATAAGTGCTAAATAATGGAATGGAATAAACATAGATAAATAATATTTTTTCCTTCAACAAATTAAGTATTATCTATTTATGAAATATTTCTATGCAGATTTAAGACATAAATCAATACAAATGAAAAAATAAAGTTTCCATCAAATTGACAAAAAACACTAAAAATGTCACAAATAAACTTAGACATATTATAGTTTATTCCTTCAAGAAGTTAAGTATTATCTATTTATGAAATATTTGTATGCAGATTTAAAACATAAAGCAATACAAATGAAAAATAAAATGTCTCCATCAAATTAACAAAAACCACTAAAAATATCACTCTTGCTAGGGCTTGTTAAAATTTTGTCACTTTTTCTAGGGTTTGTCGAAATGTTATTTCTAATTTTTCATTGACCTACTCCCTTGGTTCCCAATGTCATTAGTCATTTTATTAAGTCATTTGCTGCAAAATCACAAAAAGGGGATAGGTGTCAATCAATGCAACAGGTGTCAATAAATGTCTTGGTTTAAAGGGATTCTACAAGTCCATAGGATGACTCAAGAAGATTGACTTGTGGAACCATGGAATGGACATGTGGAATCATCTCAATGTCTCCAACATGTTGTCTATTGAAGGTTAATATTATGAGCCATGGAATTATTTTGTGAGTCTGTGGATAGTTTAATAAAGATTAAGTCAATTATCCTGCAACCACAAAAAAGGGTATAAGTGTTAATGTCTTTCTTTTAAAGGGATTTTATGAGTCTGCAAGATGATTCAAGAAGATATATATGTAACTCTGGGAATCATGGAATGGACAAATGGACTCATCTATATGTCTCCAATGAGTTTTCTATCGAAGGGAAATCTCATAAGGTATTGAGGATTATGTATCCTAGTGCACTAAAGTTTAAAACAACTTTAAAACACATATTTATTGTGGATCTAAATAATACTTAAGCTCCCTCTTGGTTATATTTTGTTTGGTTTTGCATCGATCTTGGCCTGCAGGTTATATGTTTGCAACTCTTTTGGCTCCTTTCTAATGCCACCTTCATCTGCTTGCACCACATGTCAGCAATTCATGTCTTTGAAAGTTCTCTCCCCTTTGCTTCATCTTTGAGCTCCACCTGGATGCCACATTGCATCTTCCACATATATCTTTTCAAAGGACCCTGCACTCAAAGCTTTGAGTGAAGACCGCACCACATGTCATCACCATGGGAACCATAGTTGCTATGGAAGGATAAAGGAATGAGAAGCCCACATCTATGCCACATTTCCTAACCGTTTCCTTGGGAATTTTGACATATGTCTTTAGGAGATTTCTACTGCTTCCACTCTCAGACCACAACCATCATTTGCAGGATGGCGCACTTTTTTTGAGGAAACTAAATGTTTTTTAGGTTGGGGAAAATCATTGCAAGTGACACAACCCATGCTTGGGAATATTTTCTATTACAAAATTTAGGTGGTGGAAAAATTCTAAATATATTGCTTGGTCTCTCTAAAAAAAGGTTCAGAAATACACCGAGAAAGCACAAAAAGGTTTCTCATCCTTTGTATTGTTTTTAATTTATGTATTAAGACTTCTAGATTGTGCCAATCTGTTTGGACTCTTTGTTTCTTAGTTATTTGATAAAACATTATACTATGCTAGTTTGTTATCCTGAGTAGTTCATCTACAAATCTTCTATAATTTCAATATAAGGTTGTTATTCAGATCATGTCTTGTATTCTTCGTGTTCAGTGAATGTATATGGAAGTTATATCATGTTATTTGATTGAATTCTTTAGATTTTTATGTCTGCTTTATGTTATTTTGGGGCATGCAGATTGCTGAACGGGCCCTCAAATCTCACCTGAAAGGAATATTTCTTGTGCCTATGGGTATCTGCAGGATCATCATGGAAAAAATAGGCCCTTAATTGGCAATAAAATTCAGAAAAATCAGAGTTAGGCAACTTGATGTAAATATTTGAATAAGTTATCTATATTATTTCAAAAATATGTAAGAATATAATTTATAGCAAATTGAATGTAGTTTCTAAACTACTAGATTTATTTTAAAAAAATAAAAATCTATTTGGTGAAAATTTAAAATTTCAATGCAGTAGTACTTAAATTTCAGGGAAAAAATAAGAAGTAGGTGTCTGTCTGACCACCCTAACCATAATAAAATGATAATATTTTTTATAATATTTTAGATATAAGTAGAGGAATCATGTCCCAATGTCATGCATATTTTTTTGTAATTTTTTTCCAAGTAAATAATTAATTGTGTTTTTTTATTACAACTTTTAAAAAATATAAAAACTCATATGTCTGACCACCTTAACCTGGTCAAAACTTCATGAAATTCATTTTTTGTTAATCCTATAGTATGCAAAGCATAGAATGTGATGCATGTTTTGGATTCAAAAAATGTGATGCACCATTTGAAATCTATAGATGCTTTTCAATCAGCCTATCAATCAGGATTTAGTCATAATTCAAATTGAAAATTAATAATAATAATTTATTAAATTCAAAGTAAAGCATAATTTATATTGGTGGAAAGCTGAGAATCTCCTTTAAAAACCCTTTTCATTTCCTCAATTTTGGGTTAAAAAAAGGTTGTCAGCCACATGGGCCATCATATCACTTACATATTGCCACTTTTTGGCCCATCATGATCCTGCACATACCCCTATTTACTTGAAATATTGGCACATTTCCTTAGCATTAGAGTTTATTTTTGTATATATTCTTCTCATTTTCCCTTTCCAACCCCCAATGTATGAAGATTCAGCTTCTTTAAAACCCAGAGGTTACTCAATTTAGCATAATTGGTGTCCCCATTAATTGAGTTTCCCATAAGGTTGTGCGCCTAGAATTTTTAGGCATCAATAGTTCATTTTTTGGCATGCTTGGTGGAACCCTATTTGAATGTATCTAAGTTTAGAGTGGGTGTATGATCCCTAGACCTATTACTAGATCCTAGACAATGAATAACCCTAGCCTTCTAGTGCCACCACTGGTAATAGTTCAAGAAAGAGCCCATCTAGTGAACGTCCTAACCCCTCCACAGGCCATGTTATCAATGGTTAGTAGAATTTATGTAGCATCAAATGTCAGAAGCCCTATCATAGCACCAATAGCACCAGCCTATGGGATCCTATTCAGACATTTTCTTTAAAAGCTTTACCAAAATTTACCAGGGAAGGCTCAAAAACATCATCTAATCATCTACAAGATGTGGTAGATGTGTGTTTGGTGCATGGTGTCACTAATCAAAATGTAGCACTAAGGTTGCTTGTAGCCTCTTTCAAAGTTAGGGCACTAGATTGGTATCACACTCTAGAAACTAATACTATTGGCACATGGGATTATCACAAATATCCTTTTTTATGAGCAGTTTTCAAACAATGGAGATTAGTATTTGCTATTCTAGCATTTGGTGACCATCAAGAAGGCCCCTCAAGAGGCCATGACTGACTTCAATGATAGGTTTCATACAACTTAGAAAAGGATCCACACTACAATTCGCCTGCCTACTGATTTGGAATTCATGTTCTATCTAAAATCCCTCAATGTTGACATTTCGGTGATGATTCAGTATCTTGGTAGGAACACCTTGCTGGATGCATATAACATTGTTGTTAAGGCAGAGAATAATTTGATTGACACCAAAAAATTACCGCCTCAGCCTGTTATGCATGTATTTGGAGAATTGCTAGCTCCCACTCAAGAGATAGCTTCTACCAATACGTCTGTTCCTCCGCAATCAGTGTACACATATCTGAGTGTGCCATGGAATTTTGCTTCTACATCTAACCCTTTAGTAGCTAAGATGAGTGATATGAAGGATCTATTGCAGAACTTCTCAAATGAAATAATTAGTATCAAGCGGCAACAATCTACACCTATGAAGCCAACTTTCCTAAATTACCAAGGTGGAAGACCTTACTACTAGTAGAACCAGTTCCAAGGAGGTATGCACAAAAAATTATAGACTTAATCAAATAATTAGATTGTGCCAGTGCCTAATCCACTACAAAATTTTTACCCAAGTTCAAATAGATAGCTTGTAATGGGGCAAAATAATCTTGTTGATGATACTAATTCTTGGTGCTTCCCCAGTAACAAAGAACATATGGCTTGAAATTGTCCGCATTGAAATTGATAAAAAAAATTCATGGAACAACACATTCAAGGTGTCACACCAAATTTATGAGGTTATGCATATGCCTCTCCACAAATCGAAAATGAGGTACTCACTGCTCTAATGCAAGGAATGTCCTTGGAGCAAGAAATAGATATAGCTCCTGATCATGCACTCTTCTCATGGATGGAAGGAGAAGAGGTGGTGTTACCAAATGAAATTTCCACATCAAAGACCATACAAGTGTAATTATATTATAGCACTTGCTCGAAGAGAAGATTCATAGGCTAACTAGTCACTCAACAGCCCAAAAGTGTTCCCAAACAAGCTCCTAGTTACTCCACAGTTGTACAACAATCTCAGCCATGCAAGGAGATTGTTATATCAAAGCCTAAGGAGTAAAATCCTTTGAATCCTCCACCATTCAATGTGGTGGAATAGTTGAAGAAATCCTATACTAATGTATCCCTTTGGGATATCTTAGCTATCCTAGAGTAGAAATCATTACTGCAGAAGGCCCTACTAGAAGATGCAAGAATAGAGCCAACAAAGAAACCATCTAAGGAAAAGATTGTTGATTCAATATCTCAAGACAAAGTCCTCACAAAAAATGGAGAGGAAGCCTCTATTAAAAGTAGTGGTGAGCCAAAACCAAAACCATTTTTCTTAAATCTCATTGTGGGTGAAAAATTGTTGTATAATTCTATGATTGACTCTGGTGCTAGCACCACAGTCATGCCCAAGCAAATAGATGAAGCTTTAAGACTTATCTATGAACCCTTAAATAGAGGGGTTATGTAGCTAGATGGGAATAAGGTTGAAACCATAGGTGTCATCATGAACCTCTCATTGACTCTATTCTCTTGCCCTAGTATAATAGTCCCACAAGATACCATAATCATTGACGTCCCTCCCATGTTCAAACTTTGTTTATCCTAGGATTTCACAACCAAAATAGGCATGTATCTTTCTTTAGATTGGTCACACCTAATTATTAGGACCAAGCATGGAGCTAAGATGAAGATATTGTTTGAACCTTTGCATTGAAAACATATAGCAGATGAGGCCATGATAAATTTTGAGGCTACTCATACCTATATCACCAAGGATGAGATGTATTGTACTACGTTACTTGAGGATGAGAAGGTGACCGGAGACTAGACTGATGAATAGGAGGTCCTCTTGAGTGAATTTATAGACACTAATCCTTTTGTAAATTATCATTCCACCGGATTGGGAACTTATGTGATCTATGATGAGGATCAAGTGATTTTGAAGGTAATGAAGGAGCCTGAAGGCGGTCACGCCTCAGAGCTGTGGATGTTGCATTTTGATAGGGCAAGGTATAAAGTTGGTGGGGGAGCCAATTTATATTTAATGTCCCCATCTAATGAAGAGATCCTCAAATATTTTCATTTTCAATTTTCCTATTTAAACAATGAAGCTAAATATTAAGGCCTTGTGCAAGATCTAAGTCTTACAGAGTGGATGAATGTTAAAAAGATAATGGTGTTTAGAGGCTCTAAGCTAATAGTCAATCAAGTCTGAGGTGTCTCCATGGCCAAAAATGTCTGCATGTGATCTTAGAGACATAGGGTATGGGACCTAATTGAATTTTTTGAAGCCTTTAATATCAAAATGGTTCCTAAGGAGTAGAATGTAGCTACAAATTGCATGGCAACAATAGGATCTCAATTTGACCCTGTTTCTGATTTAATTGAGAACATAAACTCTGTGTGAGTGATTTTCCAACCACCAATCCTAGGTAATGACCAAAATTGGAAAGTGTTCGAAAGTGACGATCAAATTGCTTCATTCATTCAACACTCAGGAGAGTTTGCATTGTTAAGAGCTATCAAGAATTTTTTCCACTACATCTTACATGGGAAAATAATGGCCATCATCCTAGATCCAGTAGTTAAGTCCCTACTCATGTAGAGTGCGCTGGGAGAGAGAAGAGGGAAGTGGATGAAAATTTTACAAGAGTTTTATCTCAATATCCATCGCATGAAATTAGTTTGAGGAAAGGGTTTATGCAAAGAAATTACTTATGTAGATTCCAAGATCACCTATTAACAATATACAATGTAGTCATTAACTGGAGATCCCTAGTAAGTTTATCTAATCTTCTTACTTTTGAATATCAAGTGTCCCAATGGGATGAATACAACATAGAGAAGAACACTAAAGCTTAATATTTCTCACTACATGATTAAGGGTGGAGCCTTTTATAGGAAAAACATCGAAGGTGTGTACTTACATTGTCCTGACCAATAACAGGCAAAGTAAGTCATTGCAGAATTTCATGGAAAACATGGTACCAGACACAATTCAGTGGATGTTATGTCTCATCAGATCTTGAGGTTGGGGTATTATTGGCCACATGTGTTTTGGTAGACTCACCAACACATAAGGATGTGCCATACATTTCAAACATGAACATCCAAAAAGCATAACCTAGTAATGCCATTGTAGCCAGTGTATGAGGTAAGGCCTTTTTCCCAATGGGCATTAGATTTTGTTGGAGTAATTAACCAAAACTACTTTGTAGGTCATAAATTCATTTTGATTACAACTTATTACTGCACACAATGGATGGAGGTACAAGTGTATACAAATTGCACCACTGACGTAGTCATCAAGTTCTTAAACAATTATATCATTACCAAGTTTGGGGTACCCTTCACTCTGGGATGTGATAATGGCCCCATTTTTTCTTCTACATAGTTTATTTAGTGGGCCATTGAGTATAAAGTAGTCTTAAAATATTCTTCCAATTATTACCCACAAGGCAATGTGGTAGTTGATTCTACCAATAAAAATTTGTTGGAAGTTATTAAGAGGTTATTAGAATGCAATCCTAGGGATTGGCATACCTAGTTAAAATTCACCTTATGGACAGATAGAACCAGAATTAAAGATGCCATAGGAAATTCACCATACAAATTAGTCTACAGACAAGACCCCATCTTTCTTATTAACCTCCAAATCCATTTTTTATGATTCATGCAATAGTTTTATACCAATGATGATAGGATAGAGTTTAGGTTGACTAATTTGCTAAGATTAGAAGAATAGAGGGATGCTACTTTGTAGCAATTCTCTAAACATCAGCCTGTAGTCAAGCATTGGTTTGATAAGAGATCCAAGATTAAGGCCTTTAGGATGTCAAATATCATGTTGTTGTGGGATAAGGCCAAAGAGAAGAAAGGTGATCCCCAAAAATTTGATAGATTGTGGTTAGGACCATACCAAATTGTTGAAATCCTTAGTGAAAATACTTTTTGATTGAGTATCTTAATAGGAGAACTTGTTCCACTGCCCATCAATGGACAATTTTTCAAGCACTACTTTGTCCCATGAAGGCCTGATGATCCTTCCTTTGTATATATCTATTTTAGTTTTTTTTTTTTTCTTTCTACTTGTTTGTTTATTTTCTCATTTATTTCTTTTGTTATGGGGTTCTTACTTTTTCATCATTTTGGAATAGTGGGTAGTTATCCAAAGCATACTAGGGATACCGTGGCAGAGAAATTAATTTAGGTATTTTTTGGTATAACTATCATTCTTTCTCATTCAAAAACTTATGTTTATTGTTTGTATTAATGACAGTTTGAAAGGTAAGAAAAAGGGTACATTCTAAGTGATCTTGTGAAACACTATTGAATCTATCACTTATTAGTTAGAATCATTTATCTCCTTGAGAGTCTAGTTGACTTAGGATGGTTGTATTCTTGATTCAAGTGAAAATACTAGTGTCTTAACATTGTCATGATGTCCACCATAGTTCTCAACCTGATTTTCAAACTACAATGTCTGAGTATTGAGGAAAATATAAGAAAATATTACTTCAATAAAGTCAATTCTTGAGAAAAAGAGTAAAGAGAAAAAAATATGAAAATGAACTCAATCTATAAAGGTGATTCAAGTATCTCTACCAGGGCTATGGACACATGGTTGGTAGTAGAGTAATGCTTTGAGAGAACTAGAGGTACCTTTTTCGGGGCTTTAGATGTGTGGCTGCTAGTGGAGCAATACCCAGGATATTATTCCACAACAACTAAACTTACCCACCTCATATAGCTTGAATGGGAATACAATTGTTTCCATAATAGTTAAATTCTTTAAGGGGGGAGAATGTACCACAAACACACACACTCAAATTCAATTTTTTTATAATGCTACATAATTTGAGATTTCAACTTGGCCTCGTTTGTTGTAACCAATCATGCTCAAGTTAAAATAATTATAAACTAGAGGTTATGGGGTGATTGAATTCTTCAGTATCCTAAAAATGGGTAAAATAATATCCCATTCTAGTCACCATTTTTTATGCCTTGCATAACCACCCCATTTTATTTTTGGTCCAAATGGGTCCCCCTTGTTGTTTTGTTCCCTTGGTGTTTTTGGTCTGGCTTTGGAGTTGTCTTTATCTTCCAACCCTTTTTTTCTTTTATTTTGTTAGGTTTGGGTTTCAAACTAGAATTGGAACTTTACACCTTTGGATGGTTCAAGTTCTAGTTTCTATTCTAACTCCGATCCCCACATTTTTCCTTATTTTATTTTGTTTTTTCAGATTCAGGTTTCGAACAAGAATTGGCACTTTGCACCTTGTGAATTTTCACCTTCCTTGTTACATCCTGAATCTGATCCCCACTTATTTTTCATCTTTTCTATTTCAAAATCAGATTTTAGACTAGAACTTGAACCTTGAACTTTTCTAAGGGTCATGTTCCTAATTCTAACCCAATCCCAATTTTTGCATCTATTGTGCTTTTTCCTATTAGGTTCAAGTTTTAGAATTAAGTTGAAACCTTGCACTCTTTGAAGGTTCTTGTGTCGAGTTCTATCCTGATCCCAAATTTCACCTTACCTCTAGTATTTTGTATTGGCTCACTCGTAAGTACGGTCCCAATGTTGATGTCGAACTACTTCGCATTAATGGCAGTTAGTTCGCATGCGTGGGCCCGTATATATTTTGATTTCCTTTGTGTTTTGGCTCATAATTACTTTTCATTTTCAATGAGTAAGAGCTAAAGCGGTTTAGTGGATTGGGGTGTGAGTTCGATTTTGGAGATTTTAGTTGAACATTGTTGTTCTTGCTGTCACATATTTCGAGGTAGGGTTTTATGTTCTCAATTTTCCTTTTTTCCTATTTCTTGCTCATCTACTTGTTCATTTTCTCACTCGTTCATTTTCTTGCTTCATTTCTTATTTTCTACTTTTATTTTGCTTGTTTTTTTTTCTTTTTCTTGTTTGTTTTGTTCATGTCACTTTTTCCCTTGGGTTTTTGTTTCTTTTTCTTTTTGTTTTTGTCTCATTTTTTGTGTGTGGGTTTCTTCGTTCTTGCCAAAACCCTAGTTCATCTAGGGTTTCCATCCCATTGGGTTGGCCTCATTTGAAATTTTGAAAACCTTTAATTATGTCATCATTTACAAATTTAAGTTTGAACCCTATGCTCTTCATGCATTTGATCCCCAAAACTAAAAAAATTGACTAAATATTGGGTTAGTTTTTTAGTAGGGTTTTGATGTTTGAAATAATATTGATATCAATTCTCAAAAGCTTTGTAAATGTTGGTTATTCTCTTTGTAACCCTCATGCTTGATAACTTTCCAATTCTAACTTTTGCATATGTTGCAAGATTAGGTTTCATAATAGAACCCTAATTATGCACCTTCATGTGGTTCTTATTCTTGACACTATTCCAACTCTGACTTTTGAATTTTGGTTGAGATCAGACCTCAGAATGGAACCTTAAATTTTCCATAACAATTAATTCAGTGCTAGGTTCCAACTTAATTTTTAATTCTAACATTTTTTGGGATTAGAATCAAAACAAAACCTTGACCTTTCACCTTTGGGTTATCCATTTGTCAAGAATTGTTCTAATTTTGATTTCTAAAACACTAACAGGATTGGACCTCAGAATAGAACCCAACCCTTGATGCCAAACTGAACTCTAGTTCTAGTTTCCATCTTGATTTTGACTTCCAACCTTTGGTTGGTATCAAAACTCAAAGAAAAACCTGGACCCATTCCCTTTTCAAAGTTTCGGTGCCAAGTGTCATCCTCTAGTTTTAATATGGGATGTATTTAATGCCTAACTCTTTGAAATACTAATTTCTACCTAATTAATGTCATTCTTGTACATTTATTAAATGTATTATTAAGAGGAAGATACTAGTTTCAAGGAGCTACCAAAAGATTTAAGCTAGAACATATCACACTGACCATGAAATACAAGTTCGAGGGTGGTCCTATAATATTAAAGTTTGGGTTAGAGGTGATGAAAATAATGGATACATTGGTGGGTCATGTTGACCTTGACAAATTTTTAAATGAAACATTTGTAGAAGATTTGAAGGGCTAAAAATATTTCTAGTTCTGAGTTGGCACATGGAGCTTCATTTCCCATAGTTGTGCAATGTGTTAAATTAATATTAGCAGTTGCACACACATATAACCCAATCCAAAGGAAATGTATTGATCCTTGGGGAACTAAAATTATTGACCTAACACCAGGAATGATAATAATTCTCTTTGATTTACCTCCTAAATAGTATATTTTTGAGTCACTATGGACAACTCTAGCTCTTCTAGGGTTTTTCACCTAAAAGGAGAGAGATAGGACCCAAAAATGAATGGTATTCATTCAATTAAGTTATGTGTGATGTTTTTATGCCCAAATTATCTAAAATAAATACAATTGACTAATTAAAATTAACTAAAATGAATGCAAGAGTGCAATTTAAACTATGTTTGAAAACACATTGTGATATGCAATAATGAATTAAATGAATGAAATATGTAGAACAAAAAGAGAAGGGATGAATTTGATTGCACCTAGATGAAATGTGTTGATTTTAAAATTTTCTAAATGTTGATAAAAATCATTGAATTTTAATAGTGGAACTCATTCACCCAGGGTGGAAAATCAATCCACCTACTAGTGAAAAACTATTAGAAGCTGGTTTCTGTCTATTGGGATCTGGAATCTCAAAAAACTGAAGTTTCCAGTCCTAAGGTGGGACTCATTCACCATAGGTGGCGAATTAGTCCTCTCCAATTTTTTTGAAAAACCAGGAGACAACTCTGCAACACCAGATTTGAAAATGTCTGCTTGTTGGGTTGTTGAAGTCAAATCTACATAAAATGGATAAATAACCTTCTCCAAGCTTAAAATTGACTTATGGTAACTTGAAGCACCTAGTTGACATAAAATTCAATCTTCAACACCTTATAACCTACCAAATCTGCAATCAAAAGGCTACAAACTAACATGCAAAAAGGGAAAAATGATTAGGGGTTAGTGAATAGGGGTTTTCCTTGGTCAAACCCACTTTTGGTAATTCAACCCTTGAAAAGATACTGAAATGTAAGAGAAAGATAAAGTAATAACATGCAAATGATATCAACTCACCTAAATCTTGATCTTGTATATCTGAAGTAATGTCAATGGAAGCTTCAAAGTACTTGAAAAGTGCTTGAATTGATGACATAAAATGCTTGAGATCGCTTGAATGTGTTAGGAGATTGAATATTTGAGCGAGGAGATGTAAAATGAGGTGAAAATTACATATTTATATAATTCTTGTGCCTTACTATCTATTCATACATCATCACAGGTCAACATCAAGTGACTTTTAATAAAATCCACAAAATAAATTTAAAATATTTAGAATTTGAAGCCAAGGGGGACTCATTCGCCACCCATGGTGAATGGGTCCCACCTAGGACCTAAAAACAAGTGTCAGGAAATATGTTTCATTTAATGTTGTTTGTTAGATAATATCCAAAAATACACTTAATTAAAGCATATGAGGGCATAAAGGGGTCAAATAAGTCATAAGAAGAGATAAATAGTGAAGTTGTGCCTAGGAAAGTGTGAAATCTTGTTACAAGACTTTACAACACTTCAAAATAGGACTTGATGATGTGTAGAAAGGATATTTTTAGGTGAAATGTATTAAATAGAGTCTAGAAGAATGTAGAAATGTCTTACAACACTTCACAACACCTTCACAAGATATCATTATTTGAATTTTAGTACCTAAATAAGCATGTTCAAGCCATGTTACAACATAAAATCAAAGTAACATAGTTCCAACACCATGAAACAAAACCTAAAAGGCCATTAAAATGACAAGGGGCCATTTTTCTATGACACATTTAGCCCCCACTTTAGTGAGAGAATGAACTTGCTTCAAACTCACATTAAAGTAGCCATGAACATCAAGGGGAGGATTCAAATGCACTTACATTAGCAAGATGGAATACAACAATCAAGAAGGACGGTCAAGCCCCTAGGATGAAGATCCCATGGAAAACTAAACATAAGAACAAAGGAACACACAAGTGTTCAAATAAGCTTCTATCACTAATCCAACTAGTTGTGGATAAGATCTAGGCTAAAAGAGAAGATGTGTACTCACTCTGGGGTGATAGAACACAAGACGGTCTTTCACATGAGAAAACCCAAATGTACTCACTCTAGGGCCACAAAACTAGTTTTTCGCAGGGTGAGAAGGCCCAAAAAGTAAGATACATATGCTAGTTGGTATGCACTCACAAAACACAAAAGTGGCTAGGAGAAAATTCATGCCACTAAGTGGGATTCCCACTCAACCATGTTAAATTTATGCCAATTGATAAATTTAACAAGGAGCCACAAAGAAAAATGCTTGTGAACAAAAAGACAAGGGTAGTGCAATCATGCAAGTTGTGTTATGCAAGGTGGAAAAATGAAAAATGTAATGTAAAAAGATGTTCAAAGGAGTCTTGTTAAGTTTATGCAAGGTCAGTCACTTAGGGAACATTGTGTCTAATGTCTCCAAGAGAGGAACAATCAAAGAATAGTATTTTCACAACTTAGGGGATGCAGTGTGTTGCATCAAACCACAAAGAGGAATGCAATATGCTAAGATAGATGACAATTATGAAGTACATCACACCCAATGTCATCCAAAAAGTGAAAAAAATATCACGCAAATGTCAAGGCTACACTAAGAATGAAAATGAATTTTGGTAATGTATGCCCCCCACTTTAAGGGAATTGCTACACATTGTTCTGTGAGCAATTACTTGAAAGTAGAGAAGAAAAAGAAAGAAAAAAGAAAACAAGACACAAGAGCCAACTCGGAAAGCCCTATGCCAAGTCATATGCTTTTAAGTTAGGTTGCGTCATGTCAAGGAAAATAAAAGATGAAGAAAGGAAGGGAGTTTCCCCCCAGAAAGAAAGCACACCAAACACATAAAGGATCTATGGATTTGGGGTCAATATATTCGTTGCTGTAATGTTTTTATGAAAGAGATCAAAACTATCATCATTCCCCAAATACACATAGAACTAGAAGAATGACACAAAGAGAGTGAGAAAAAAGGAAAAAGAAAGTCCATTTTGAGCAACATGGAAGAGACATTGCAGTCTCAATGCTTTGCATCATCCCCAAAAGGAAAAAACAAGCAAAAAGGAAACAAAAAGGAAAAAGATTTTGAGTCAACAGGAAGGAGACATTTTGGTCTCAATGCTTTGCATCATCCTCAAAAGGAAACACAAAACAAAAGTGAAAAAGACAAAGACCATTTGGTTCAACATGGAAAAGACATAGGGCGTCTATATGCTTTGCGTCATCCCCAAACAGAAAACACAAAACAAAACAAAAGACAAGGACCTTTTGGGTCAACATGGAAGAGACATAGGGCATCTCTATGCTTTGCATCATCCCCAAAAGGAAAAAACAAAACAAAAGAAAAGGAAAGGAAACAAAGAATAACAATTGGAAGAATAGAGGTACAAATATAAGAAGTGTACAAAGATAGAGAACATCAAACACACATCATGGGGGAACACGATACATACAAGAAAGAAGAATAAAATAAACAAGAAAAAAAAAGGTTTAGCAAGGTGATTGCAAGTCAACCATTGAATAAGTCATCTACCTCCCAGTCATGTTCAAAAGGTTGAATGTCCAAAGGAAGAACTGCAAGTGCCAAAATAGGAGTTGTACCAAGTTCTTCACTTGATGAAGAGGATTTATCTTGTAAGCTTATTATGGACGAGAATAAAGAGTTTAAATTATTGTGTATTTATTCATCAATTTTGTAAATTTCCACATCGTTATCATCATCAAGATTAATGACAATAGGAGGATGAAGCGTGATTTCTAAAGATAGATGTATCAAAAGTTTTGGTTGTTGGATTGGTTCAATTTGTTGTGAAGGTTGGATTGGACTATCAAGTGGTGGGTCAGGAGAGGTAGGGTGGTCATCTATTGATTCTATCAAAGGTGGAGGTGGATGTTCTTTGTTTTCTTCTATGCTAGATTGACGAGTGAGGAGACGAAAACGACGTCGATGTTCCCTAGCAACATGATTTATGTTATTGCAGTTTTGGAGTTTTTGAGGTGTAAGAATGGATTGAGTCATCATAGGTTCTTCTACTTCTAAATAAGGAAGAACAAAAGAAGCCGAAGAAGACAAATCAACTACTTTCTCTTTTTCTTTATATACTTGTTTAACACGAGGAGGTATGATAGGATTAGGTTCCGTTTCTCTTGGTCATTTAGATGATGATAGAGAAATGTCTAACGGTGGTTGTTCAGAAGGTTGTATGGATTTCTCAATGTCTGATTCAGGTTGAAGAATGGTTTAATCGATAATGGGAGGTGCAAAAGTGGATAGGGACATGCCACGATGAGATAATTCATTTATTTTCTTGGCTTTGAACTATTGATATGCTATGAAAAAAAAACCTTTCAGGGAGTGATGGGTTCCATGGGTTCAGGCCAAAAGGATTATAATAAAAAGTTACCTTTGGAAGATAAAGGATTAAAGCCACTGTGATGTACGGTGTATACCTCATTTCCATGTGGAAAATTCAAACACTTGTGCACAACTGATGAGACCACTTTCATTGAGTGAAGCCAAGGGTGGCCTAGCCACAAACAAAATTGGTCAGATTGTGGAATAATTGAAAATTTTACCTCCAAATTTCTAGGTCCTACTTGTAAAGGGAGTGCGATTGATCTGATTGTAGGTCATGCAAAACTAGTATGTGTCTTGATCCATGTAGTTGGTTTATTATATTCATCGTGATATAGCTCATGCAATACAAGAAACTCTTATGTGATCATGTTCTCACCACAAGTGGGATCTATTAATATCCCATTAGTGGGCTTATCATAGATTCTACTAGCTATGTAGAGAGGACCATCAAGAAGTTTTTGTACTATGTCTTTAGTAGAAAAAGTGATATCAAGAGATTTAGGGGTTTGGCCCTTTTGAGGGATAACATCTATCACACCCACAAGTATATCCGTAGGATGATCTTGGGGAATAGTTGGAGTTGTATCATGTTGTTCATGATTTGTATCAACATACATTACATCAGGTTGTGAAGGTTCACTAGCCTTGACAAATGAAGTAGTGTGTTTAGGCACAAGATTGGTGAAGATTTGTAAGTTCTAGTTAGGGGGTGCAACAGATGTATTTCATTTATCATTAACACCCATAATGGTTAAATTTTAGGAATCAACGAGGTCTTGAACTAAATGTTTTTTACGCTTGTAATGTTCAGTGTCATGTCCATTTTGGCGATGAAAATGGCAATAAGCATTAGGTTTGAATGTAGGTGGTAATGGTTGAATTGGATCAAGCGGTCGAATGAGTGGAAAAGTGAGCATGCTTTTTTGAATTAATTGGTTCATTGTGTTATGGAGGGTGTCGAGTAGGGGACTAAATTGTCTATTGTGGTCCCCATAATGATAAGGCATCGCTTTCTTAATAGCTGCCACTTGAGTTTGATTTTGTTGGGTTGGTTGCGGTTGTTGTTGAGGAGGTGGATTAAATTGTAAAAAGCATCTATTTGGTCTGTGAAAGTTTGGATTGTTATTGTTGTTTTTATTGTTGTGTTTGGGTTTGTCAACTCAATGAGAAGTGGATTTGGAATCATGACTTGAAATTGAGTTATGATATTCACACAAGGTTGTGCATAAATGCATAAACAAAGGGAATTTCATCATAGTTAGCTTATCCTAAAGATGTGTGTTCAAGTTTTCGATAAACATCTTTTGCAGATGCACATCAGGAATCTTGACATTGATTTGGGCATACAAGGATTGATATTGTGAGATAAAATCCATGACTTTTTCATCTGTGTTTTGTCCACATCGCATGAGGTCAGCCATTGTTTTCTTAGGTGTCATGTGAACTTGGAAGTTACTTATGAAAGCATCCACAAGTTCATTGAAGGAATGGATAGAATGATTAGGCAAGTTGGAAAACCATTCTAATGCAGTATCTTTCAAGGTTCTTGAAATTTTTTTGGCTAAAAGTCTCTCATCAAGGACAAAATCACTACATAAGGTTGTGTAAGCATTAACATGATTGACAGGGTCTCCTATTCCTCTGTATTTCTCAAATCAAGGTATTTCTATCCCTTGTGGCATCGAGGTACGTAATATTTCTAAGGATAAGGGACTAAAATGGAAATGATATGTGGGTCAAGTGGTTTGACCTTGACTAATGTTGGAAATTTGATATTGCATGGAAGAAATGGTAGTAAGGAGTTGTGTAATAATGAGATCAAGGTATGTCGTTTGCGAGGGAAGAGAAAATGGTGATGGAGTGTAAGGGATGTTAGGGGATGTGAGAGGAATACTAAGGGGTGTGAAGGTGGTGGAAGACACTAGAAATGCCACAAGAGAGGGAGGAATGTTAGGTGGAATTGCAAAGGAAAGAGCCACATAACTAACCTGTTGCATAGTTGTAGTGACCTGCAAATTGGTATAAGTTGGTATAGATGCTATGGTTGAAGGGGGATGAATTGAAGGTCCTCCTTGGCTTACATGAATGTTTGCAGATTGGGTATTGGAAGAGGCATGTTTATTATAAATCTCAGAAATTTTCTTCATCACTTGCAAGCCTTCATCACTTTCAATCAAATGATGAAGATTATCAATGGTAGGTACAGTATTTTGGGAAATTTTTTCAAGTGTCAAGTCTTGTTGTAAATGTGAAAATTCTTCATGAAGACTAAGGGCCTTGTCTTGAGGAAGAGAGCTTTTTTGGGTGTCAACATTCATTGGATAGAAGGGTGAAGGAATAGAAGTGGTATGATCAATGCCTAATGCACCATTGTCAATACTAGGAGTAGGAACTCATGAGATCCCAAGGTCCACAATGAAAATGCTATCATTTGAAGCCATGAGTCTAGGACTTTTTCTCACTAAAGTATTACCAACAGGATACCAAACACTCATACAAGTACCATAGAGGAAGGGTTGAAGTCAAATTCAAGGTAATCTAAGATGTTTAAATACAAATAACATAAAGAATGTTAACTGTAACACAGAACAAACTATAGAAAATAGAAATGCAAGAAAATGCTACAAAAATGCCAGAAATATTTCCTAAAAAGTACAGAGGGACTGTTTCGCCCTGGGTGGCAAATGAGTCCCAGGATGCAATTTTTTTGGATTTTTCATAATTTTAAGAATGATTTAAATGCTCTACAGAATGCAAGTATAGATGCAGAATGCTGATTTTTTTTATTTTTTTCAATGAGATGCAATGCAAAAATGAAATATAAATGAAGTTTTCACTAATGCAATATGAAAGTCCTAGAATGCAAAAACAAACAATGATCTAATTAAATGGTAATGAAAATGTAAACTAGGATGCAATATAAGAATGAAATCAGAAATCTAAAGTGTTCAAAAGTCAGGTTCACCAAAATGAACTGTAGATTTTTGGGTCACTATGGACAACTCTAGCTCTTCTAGGGTTTTTCACCTAAAAGGAGAGAGATAGGACCCAAAAATACATGGGGTTCATTCAATTAATGTTTTGTCATGTTGTTATGCCTAAATGATCTAAACTAAATACAATTGATTGATTAAAATGAAATAAAATGAATGCAAGAGTGCAATTTAAGCTATGTTTGAAAACACATTATGATATGCAATAATGAATTAAATGAATGAAATATGCAGAACAAAAAGAGAAGGGATGAATCTAAGTGCACCTAGATTAAATGTGATAATTATGGAGTGTTCTAAATGCTAATGAAAATCACTGACCTTTCAAAGTGGAAATCATTTTCCTAGGGTGGTGAATCAGTCCACCTACTAGTGAAAAATTGTCTGAAGTTAGTTTCTATCTATCAGAATTTGAAATCTGACAAAAGTCAAGTTTCTAGTCCTAAGGTGGGACTCATTCACCATATGTGGTGAATTAGTCCTCTCCCAAATTTTTGAAAAACTAGGAGACAACTCTGCAACACCAGATCTGGAAATGTCTACTTGTCAGATTGTCGAAGTCAAATATGTAGAAAATAGATAAATAATCTTCTCCAAGCCTGAAATTGACTTATGTTGACTTGAAGCACCTAGTTGACATAAAAATAAATATTCAACATCTTATAACCTATCAAATCTACAAACAAAAGGCTACAAACTAACATGCAAAAGGGGAAAAATGATTAGGGGTTAGTGAATAGGGGTTTTCCTTGGTCAAACCCCACTTTTGGTAATTCAACCCTTTAAAAGATAATGAAATGCAAGAGAAAGATAAAGTAATAACATGCAAATGATATGAACTCACCTAACTCTTGATCTTGTAAATCTGAAGTAATGTCAATGGAAGCTTCAAAGTAGTTGAAAAGTGCTTGAGATTGCTTGAATGTGTTAGGAGATTGAATATTTTAGTGAGGAGATGTAAAATGAGGTGAAAATCACATATTTATACAATTCTTGTGCCTTACTATCCATTCATACCTCATCACAAGCTGACATCAAGTGAATTTTAATAAAATCTCAAAAAGAAATTTAAAATATTTATAATTTGGGGCCAAGGGGGACTCATTCACCACCCATGGTGAATGGGTCCTATCTAGGACCAACAAACAAATGTTGGGAAATATGTTTCATTTAATGTTTTTTATCAGGATAATATCCAAAAATACACTTAATTAAAGCATATAATGGCATAAAGGGGTCAAATAATTCATAAGAAGAGATAAATAGTGAAGTTGTGCCTAGGAAGGTGTGAAATCTTGTTACAAGACTTTACAACACTTCAAAATAGGACTTGATGATGTATAAAAAGGTTATTTTTAGGTGAAATGTATTAAATAGAGTCTAGAAGTATGTAGAAATGTCTTACAACACTTCACAACACCTTCACAAGACATCGTTATTTGAATTTTAGTACCTAAATAAGCATGTTCAAGCCATGTTACAACATATAATCAAAGCAACATAATTCCAACACCATGAAACAAGACCTAAAAGGCCATGAAAATGACAAGGGGCCATTTTTCTATGGCACACCTCCCCATCCCAACCTCAAAATCATGATAGAGGCTAAGGAATTATAGACGTATGAAGCAGATGTGGATGGAAATAAAAGATATATCAATAAGAGGTGGTTGAAAATAGAGAATAAGTCAATAAAAAAGCTACCCACCAAGCCTAAGAGGTCTGACTTCTCTTCAAAAGTAGGTGAGATCATCACATTATTGTCCAGGGTGTTCAAAAAGAGGATTCACATGCATTTGTGACCTAGATGTTATCCTTTATTCATATTATTCTTGATGGAAAATAATACTTATACTTGGGACAAATGGTATCAAATGACATTCACAATCATATCACCAAGGTGAAGGATACCAAGGTGTTTTATATGAGTTCCTATGTAATCCACTATGCTACAAGAATGGGAAACTTCCCAAGCCTCAACACAAAAGGGGTCCTAGGGGAAGCATCTAGTGAGAATAGATTGTGGAAGTATTATGATCAATTAAAGCTTAGGAAGGTGGAGAATCATTTCAAAAGAGTTAAAGATGACTTTTTATATGTTGTTATTAGTCAATTAAATAGATATATTGGTTTTAAATTAACTAAGGAAACCATGGCCTTTATTGGAGAATGGGGGAATCGATTTATACAATACCCTAAGACTACTTATATTAGATTGTTTGGTTTCAACAAGGCTCTGTTTAAGTTGCCAAGATGCTACAATGATAGAACGATTTTAATGGAATTCTCTTGTCAAGAAGCGGAAGTGAATGTAAAGTTTGCTTGCAAGCATAAGGAAAGTTCTCACACATTCCCTATGGAGTTAGTTTTTTACTCATGTTCAATAGCAGGGGTAGCCAAAACATCAATAGAGGAGTTTCAAATGTGCAATTTGAAATTTTATGAGGAAAGAGAATTTTGACCCAAAGGGGAAGATGAATGATTTGTACGAATCTTTATTCTTGTATCATGAGTGTCATCTTGAGGACTTCTGAGCCGATCTTCAAGATCAATTTGAGGTAAGAAAAAGAGGATATAAAATGATGATTTTTCCACAAATGAGACTTCAACATCAAGGAGGATATTCTTGACTGGATATCATATGACAACAACACACTTGATCCTCAATATGAGGTAGATGAAATTGCAACAAAAGAGTTGGAGCTCATCAACTAGATGCAAAAATAAGATTTTGATATAAACAAGGTTTCACAGGTGGTTATTAATTGAAGTTTAAAGTGGATTGACATATGAATCAATCAACCTCAAAGTAGAGCTATAAGGAAAAGAAATGATTCACAGGTTGAACCATCTTCAGCTTCTGAGCCAAAGAAGTACAAGAGGCTTAAGAAGAATACTACACAAGAAGAAGAAGAAGTAGTTACAATGGAAAAGGTTGCAAAAACCTTCCAAAAGGCTACAATTACCTATCAAGCTGCTACTGCTAGAGTTGTCTTGGGTTTCAATGTTGAACCCATTTCCACTATATATCCTGAAATATAAATTGTTGAAGAAGGTCCTTCTATTGTTCCTCCACAAATTGAGAAAGATATAACTAAGGAAAATACTTCTACTATACCATCAACAATAGAGAAGGAAACTAAAGAAGGGGAAGAGACAACAATAATAATGGTTACAAAATCTCCACTCCCCTCAGATTCTGAAGAGACTCCTCTTGGAGAGGAAGAAAAGGAAGAAGATGAATATTTTTAGGAGGAACATGTAGATGTGGGAGAAGGAATCCTCTCGAATGAAACAGAAATGTAACACATACTAATGAAGGATGAGAAATGGGAGATAATGGAGGGTGCTAAGAAGCAAGTTGTTGAGGACTTAGCTAGAGAAGAAGAAGAGAAATGCAAAGAGTATATGAAGAAATTAAAAGTTATCAACAAGATTCCTAGGGAAACATTTGTTGAATCAGGGATATTAGGAGATGAGATTCTTGAATACATTATCAAGGCTATCAACATAATCATCTTTTGATTAGAGATCCTTATTGAGCATATGATTAGTTTTCTCAGAGTTCAACATGAGTTATGAGATCACACACTAATTTTTGAGCATATTGTTGGGTGCATGACCCCCAGGAAGTACCCGAGTTCCCAACTGACTCATGGATTAGTTTCTTTGGAGAAGACTAAGGAAGAAGGGAATAACAGGCTAGAAAGTTTGATAAAGAAAGGAGATGACCTTGATGAAATTATTTTGGATGAATTAATGACCATCATATCCATCATCAAATGGGCTTCAAGAGACACCAACCAGATGCATGAGTCCACTAAAGTAGCTACAAAGTATTTTTAGTGATCAAATTTTAAAGTAGAATTGGTAGAAAAACCTAATGAGGTGGTCTTAGAGTAAATTTTCAATAATTTTGATGATTATCATGAGTCCCCAAGGAAAGATGTTAAGTAAAGGAAGGAATATTTTGTTTCTGAAACATAAAAAATTCAACAAAGGTAAACCTATTCTAGGAGTCCTCTTTACAACAATTAACTATAGGTCATCTGTAGCAAGCCAAGAAAGAAGAACCACTCTTTGTACACCAATGGTTTTGACAAATTCAACACTTCAATTCAACTTGGGCATCCCTATAATTGTGGATCTGGGCTCCCTATTTTTGTGGATCAAGATTTTAGAAGGAGATTAGAATTTTTTTATTTTCTATAAGTTAGAGAATTCTACTTATTGTAAGGGTCAAAAAATTGAAGTTATATTTGCAACCTTAAGTTAGATAGTTTCAAAAACTTTATGCAATTAGTTAATTTTTATAGAAATTTTTTAATTTTAGTGGATACATGAAAGACAATAGATTTCGACACACTAGTGAATTTTTTTAGATGTAAATCAAAATTATTTGATTGAAATCAATAGAAGAATCTAGACTTAAAACTATCGATCATGTTATATGTGAATGGCATTTCTCTTTTATTTGTTGATCTACAAAATTTGTGATGAGTTGATTAAGATGTGTCTTTAATTAGTTCTGGTAAAAAAAAAAAATTATGAGTACACTTACTAAATCTACACTATAGATGGATATGATTGCATAAAATAATTATGATTTGTTTCATTCATTGGTATAGAATTTTTAAGAAACTTATAAAAAATTGTATTTAAATATGAGAACAATACTTATTCATTATTTTTTGTTCTAAAATTTGTGATCTATCTTTTTTTGTTTCTTTAAAATATACTATTAGAACATTTAAAAATAATCAATTTGTTACCTTTTAATTAGAAAATTCCCCTTGAACATTATAGTGCTATTGACCATTGGGTGATACAATAGAGTTGTGAACCAACTATCAAGACCATGGAAGAGAGGTGCTTTAATAATATGTATGGTTTTTAGGAGTAGGATAGAAATATTCTACTTAATGTTTGTTGTGTCATTTTGACCATCAACATGTATCTACAACAAAACTAAAAAAAATGTTTTGTTTGTATGGGGGTTTGCCTCAGTCAAACCGCAAGTTTAGTCATTAAACCTTGATGAAAAAACCTATTCAAGTGTGTTAGAATAAGATCCCTAAATTAACTTGAATGATGAACACAAGACCTAGTTGGGGAAAAGTCAAATCCCCTAATAGATAAAAAATATGATTATACGTTGCTTTAGGTGGCTATTAGAATGAATATAGAATATGGGATCACTAGGAAACAAATCATTCGATCAAGGGATATGGCTAGTTGTATGTCTAAAAACCTAGAATCCATCATGATCCACCATAGGCATCAATCTTCAATCTTGAACAATGCTTGATCAATCTTCACAAAATGAGCTTGAAGACCTACAAACACAATCAAAAATATGCTCCAATACTTTAAATTTTCTTGCTTGAATGTTCTCCTTGACCTTGAATGTAAATATTTTGAATAAATTCTTGATCTCTTTCTTAACATAATGTAAAATGGTGAAAAGACTAGGCTTTATGGGATTCCTTTCTAATTTCCTGATTATTAAATCCTGAAAGTCGATACTTAAAAATTGAATTTAGGACTTTGGAATGCTACCACAAACATGTTTAAAATTTAAATTTGATATCTTAAAGGGGACCCATTCACCCAAGGGAAAATGGGTCTTGACCTAAATTTCCAGAATTTACGAATTTTAGGGCAATAATTAAATTTATTGTATTTATTCAATGCCTTCTATAATGTTAGAAAATATTTAAAATAGGCCTTGGGATGCATAAGAAAGGGGTTTAGGGGTGTATTTATGAAGGATAAAATACATAAAACTGTGTTCATTAAAATACATCCAAATTAAGTGTGAAATTGTACTATCATATAGGAGTACAATTTTCTACATTACATTTAGCCCCCACTTTAGCAGCCTTATGACACTATGTGCATATGCAAGTTAAAGGATTTAGTTCATATTGTAAAAATGATAATCATATGGATTTTTTACAAATAAGGAGAATAAATCGCCCACTATAGTCATTTACAAATCCATAATGTTAGGAACCACATTCTACAAAACAATTTGTTAGTCATCAAAAATCAAACTTCTATAGAAAATTGAATTTGAGGGTACATGTATGCCCCCTGATTCTACTTTCTTTATGGAGGTGGAATTAGGGTAGAAATCTAAGCACATAAAATTTAGTTTTTTAATGATTTGAATGCTTATAATAGGGTATTGAGTCTACAACACCACATATTGATACACATTGAATAAGATCAGGGATGAAACCTCGAATCAAACACAATAAACGATATTGAAAATGGAGTTCTCTAGCCCCCAATATGATGAATTGAATGAATTGTACTTTGTATAAAATATGATTTATTTAATAGAATTGAGTAAATATGAATGAAAATCACATTTATAACTATCATTTTGACATTAACCTTTTGAGAGTTTACTTTGTTGCAAAGTGAGTGAAAATGTGGCATCCGGTGTGCTCTAGGATACTATGATTCCATTATTCTTTGCTTTATCTTCACATTTTTACTTTTAAATAATATTTTCCATATTTTTATGAGGTTTTGAGAACTCATCCAAAAATGTCACAAAGTATCCTATTTTTTTGCAAAGCGTCCCAAAATGGCTAAAGTGTCTAGGACCCCCCATCCAAAATTGGCCCAAGTGTTGTAGAAAAACTTTAGGTTATTTTTAATTATTTCATGATTATTTTTTTTCCTATTATTGATGAATTATTTCTTATTTTTTGGGTTCTACCTCATGCACTGTAGCAGTTTGGAGGTCGATTGTTTAATTTTCTTTGGGAGTAGGTTACTCAGCTAACTATGGAGGAGATAGATACTTTATGTGAGACTGGATTGTTTTGGATCTATACTATGACATTGATGAGATGCCATGATTCCATGCTAATGGAATTAGTGAAGAGATGGTATGCAAACACTTCTACCCCATCTACCATCTAGAGAGATGATGGTGATGCTTGATGGTATTCATTTGATCTTTAGACTAACCATCAAAGATGATACTCTCCACATTGAGGAGGACCACTCAAACACATAGATGTGTTGGGATATCGAGTATTGTACTAGTTGTCCCATTAGATTTGCTAAGATAGGGACACACATGGAGCTTAAGTGGCTCCTGCACACACACTCACTGTTGATGCAACAAATCATGGTTGTTACTATGGAATTAGATCTTGTTCTTGATGAGTGAGGCACACACCTAGATGGTGGCCTCATTCACACTATCCATGAGATGGAACGTCATCAAACCATGTATGCATGGGGTCGTATTATGCTATCTCACCCTTACTATGATCTCAAGTAGTCTATGTATAGAGAGTTGGATAGTATAGTAAATTGTACACTCTTGTAGGTTTGGGAACTTGAGCATATCACATGTAATAGGCCTATAGGTTATATCATAGTAGTAGCCTTGAGGTACCCATGAGCTTTCAATTATACTCAGAAAAGCCTAGGAGGTCAAATATTTGTTATACTAGTGGATTTAGTTTGATTATCTAGAGTTGGAGGAGGTAGTATGCAAACCCTACTTCACTATACCCTAG
The DNA here is from genome assembly GCA_007258455.2 of Sequoia sempervirens. NCBI lineage: Eukaryota > Viridiplantae > Streptophyta > Pinopsida > Cupressales > Cupressaceae > Sequoia > Sequoia sempervirens. The sequence goes on from VDFB02266226.1 coordinate 40,839, forward strand.
TGGCTCGATCATATGCATTAGCTTGTCAGGATGTAGTTGGATAGGATCCTACTAGGTCAACATGACTATATAGTTATTTAATTTTATTATGATTGGGTGATGAGATAGTTCAGATAGATCTAGGTACCACCGAGGCCATGACCCACATACATGAGATTAACACATAATGGCTCCATACCTAGAGACATTCAACATCCCATGGTGAATGACATGTATTTCAATGACTCAGATAATGAGGATGATGATGTACCCTAGCATCAAACCTAGATGACGTAGGAACCACTATAGCTTATGAGCATTGGTGGGAGAGGGCTCTACATACACATCTTCCCTTAGGATCATCCCCTACGTAACATTGGACCTCTTCCAAGTTAGGGAGATGAGAGAGAGAAGGTGGTCAATGGAGATGTTGAGGAGGAGGATAGAGCATATTTCCTAGCAGATAAGGATGAGGAGGAGCTAGAGCTGATGAGTGATGATACTAATGAGCTAAATGAGGCCACAAATGCCCTTGAGGAGAGACATGTACCTCATTCATGATTCACCCAAGCACAATCAACAAATGTAGGAGGAATCAACATTCATGAGAATTTGGTTGTCTAATAGGGGGTCTTCTAGCATTTCTTCTTTGATTTTTGATTTGTTTATCATTTCCTTGAGTCTTCTCTTGATTTTTAACCTTGTTTAGGGTCTGGTTATCCTTTGATATTTCTAGTTGTTCAAGTACCAAACCTCATTTATTTTTATATAGTTTTTGTCCTACAATTAGCTCATCAAGTATTGTGGAACTTGTTTTGAATTTGTCCACATGAACCTGTTGTGCAGATTTTGCACACACACCCCACTGAAGGCAAGGAACCTCTTTTGCTTTCATTCTTATGTTTGGACCCTTTCTTTTTGAGGTTTTGCATTGCCTTGGAATGAGCTTCAAGTATTTATCTTTCTTACCCAAGTGCTTTCCCCAAGTTGCATATTGAGAATCTTAAGTTTTGGGCCAAGTTCGGGTTTTTACCCTAATTCAGGATTTTTTGGTCCATCCAAATTTTCCTAGATTTTGTCCAAACTCCAGCGGCACGGTTTCAACACTGTCGTTTGGGAATTTTTGGTCTTCGTGGAAATCTACCTTGGCCAGATTTTTCCAAAATTCCACCGTCTTGTCGGGTTTCTAGATTTTTTCTAGCTATCTTGTCAACTTCATTAAGGCTCATTGTATGAATTGTATTTAGTCAATATTTGGAGATTTTCTAGCCATTATGCTTTCTCATTGGCATTTTGTTGAGTTGAAATATTTGATCTTGTGGTGCTTTGGCATTATAAGATTTCTCTTTGCATTCATGGTTAAAATTTAGGGTTTCATGCATTGGGCATTACCATTTCTTTTCGATTTTCTTTCAATTGAGCCTAGAATTCAAAGAAGATATGTAGGAGGTTCAAATTTAATTGGTTCCATGCCTAGGTCCTCAAATTTGTGATCGTTCAATCAATTTGAGTGAAATTGTGTTAGATTATCGATATTCTAGTTTTCTTTTGTCCTCGGGATTTTCCTGTCTGATCGAATTTTCCTGGTTTCTCCTTCTTCCCCTCATTTTCCCAAAGTTCATGTAGTGTTGTCATTTTCATGGAAATCTGGTCCAACTGAATTTTTTTGGATTTTCTAGGAAGCGTTGTGAAATGAGAAAAATTGGTGAATTGGATGATTTTAATGATAAATTATTTTCATTCCATTCCTTTAATTGATGAATTACATATTTTGTATGCATCCTTTATTCATTTTTAATGATTCATGGTTGATTTTGTGCCTTCTTCATGAAAATATGTCTGGCCTAGATTTCCCTGAAATTCCTTTCTGGCCTAGATTTCATGGTTGCCTTGAAATCCTGAACTATGAAGACTACGATTTAATGTCATTTATGGGTTGATTTCGATCTTTGCTTAGATTTGTTTGAATGATGAATATGTTATTTGTGATGAGCTAATATTGATGTTCATGTTATAATGGATATTAGTGGTGGTTTTTGCTGACTGTAGGATAAATTTGACTGGGTCGTCAAGGAAATTCTAGAGATGAAGTTTAATTTATAAAAGAAATTCAAGTTACTCCACCCCTTGGCTGATTTGGTGAGGTGCGCTCAGATAAGAATGGAGGGAGGTATTTAATGCAAGACATCAAATTATGTGCTTCCCTATTATTGAGAATCTCAGGCCAACCTAGATGAGTTCTTGCATTTAATGCATATTTATCTTATTTCGAATTCTTGTTTGGCCGACCTGTTTTATGGCCATTATTATCATAAACATTTGTTGAGGCTAACTTTTTTTGGCTATTTTATTATTGTATAACCTAGCTAGGCTGACATGCTTTGGAGGTTCTTATAAATTGGGCATTTCACCTCATTTGTAAGATAGATATATAGATAGATAGATAGAGATATTTTGATGCAAGAGTGAATTAAGCAGTAGAGCAGAGGTAGAAGTTAGGTCATTTTGAGCAAGTGTTATAACAGAACATTGGAATTGTTGTTGAAATTTGGTGATTCAATACAATTGAAGACATTGTGATTTTTTGGTGATCTCTTTTGTGTTTACTTATCTTGCATGGTTCTTATGATTCAATCTTTCAAATTACTCAAGGTTATTACATATATGTTAGATTTAGATTTAGATCTAATTCAATAGTGTTTATGATTTGATGCTTGAAGTGTTTGCAGCAATCCATCGTCCATACTTTTTGCAGCTAGCTGATTGTTATTTTCTTTGCAAAGTTAGCCTAGGCCTTTATATTCATTGTGCTTAGTTCAATTATGGATATTTATTCATTTCAATTGCAATTGGGTTGTCTTGGATGAATGTTCATGATCTGAAAATCTTTAATACCTTAGAAGATTGCACTATTTCTGTAATATTGTAGATTTATCTTGTTCAAGCAGGAATAATTTTGAGGGATTGGTCCATTTCAAGTATTTCATCATTTGCATTGTTAATCTTAGGAGTAGTTAAATTAAATAATCTCTCTGAAACCCTAATATTTTGTTATTTCTTTATTATTGGAGTTAGATTTAGGATTGAAGTATCATCATATTGCTTGATCTGATAAAATTAAATATTCAATATTTTCTTGTAGTATGGTCCCTTTGTGATTACCAACATTTTCACATTTATCATAGAGTTGTTTATGCATTGTCAAGACCTGACATTAGAGACCTTGGGGTTATGTCTTAAGGCTTGCTGATAGAGATTTACCTTTCAATAGAGATAGAAAATTATATTTTGTCTGAGTTGTTCTTGTGTAGAAAACATCATCAATAGTTTGGCACTAGAAGGAGGGCCCGAATAAGCTAAGCTAGATCAATTTTTGTCTGCCATCTCTCCTAAAAGATTCAGAAGAAGAACCAGATCTACTCTAGGAGAGGAGGAATTTCAAGAATTACCAGCCCCTACTAGGTCAAGAAGGACCAACAGAAGGGGAGAATCATCATCCACCCAACCACCTCCATCATCTCCATCATTCTCATCTTTATCTAGTTCATCTGAGTCTGAGTCTAAGGAAATTCCCATTCCACAACCTCAGCCATTCATAAATCAGCCATTACCACCCCCACCTCCACCTATGGTTTTCCTCACCAATAACCCATCTCCTTTGACTTTCACTAATTACAATGTCATGCCCAAAAACCCTGAGCACTTTTGTTTAAGGTTCCATGTTAATGATCCTAATAGAACTATTGAGGAACACATCAGGATCTTTTAGACTAGCCTTAAGGATAGGGAAGTCAATCATGAGGATGTAGCATGTAGACTCTTTCCTTATTCCCTAGGAGAAGATGCATTCTATAATCACTTACCTACTGGGTCCATCTGGAATTGGAATGAATTGGAGACTGTATTTCTGTAGAAGTTTAGGATTCCCATTAGTCCCAGTGAGCTCTATTGTTAGTTTACTAATGTTAAGAGAGAATTCCATGAGCCTATAGGGTCCTTTAACAAAAGGTTTCATCGCGCCTATACTAGACTATAGGCCCCTTATGCTGCTAATGAGCCCACTACTTTAGAAGTCTATTATGAAGGTCTTGATAGCCTGAGAGCCACCTTCATGAAATGGAAAAATAATCCTCCCAATACCCTACTCAACACATATGCAGAGGCTATAAAGGTTAGCACTACCTTAAGAAAACATTTGTTTGGGCCTTTACCATCATTAAGACTCGCTGCTCACCCTGGACAAGTCCCAGCTCTCAACCAGGCTCTTGATAATCATACTCCAATCATGAATCTGGTTCCTCAGTTGCCTATGGCTCCTCACCTAGGGCCTCCTATGAGTTAAGTGCCATCTGCAGTTAGTTATCCCTAGCAATTTTTGAATAAGCCTTTGCATCCACAATCTCATGCTAGCTATCCCCCATATCTACAGAATTCTAAAGTCTTGAACCAGTCATTAAATACCATCACTGTAGCAGGTTATTCCCAAAATAATGTGAGCCAGCCTCCATAAGGAAATTCTAATAAGGAGAAACTGGATGAACTTTTTGAACAAGTGAAGAAGCTAAATATGGAGGTGACTTATCTGAGGAACTAGAATAGTTAGTTGCAAGTTGCTTAGAGAAATATGTAGTCTAATTATAATAGAGAAAATCAACAAGGACAGAACTTTGACCGAGGGCAGCATCCTGAAAGAGGATATAACCATGATAGAGGATACAACAATGATAGAGGGTATAGTAATGACAGGGGAAAAAAATATGGTAAAGGATAATCCTCAGGCTAGAACTTTGATTGAGGTCAAGCTGGTGGACAAGGGTTCGATAGGAGACAACTGTCAGAACAAAATAGGACTTGGAACACAAGGCCTAATAATGGAGGAGTCCCTACTCCATTGGATCAACCAGTCAATCAACCAGTTAGCCAAGAGAAGCCTCCTAATGGTGTATATTTAGTTGAGGCTGCATTATCAAGATGGTGTAGGCTCCATAAAACAAGTCAGCATTCTGAGTTAGATTGTCAAGAATTATAGATAGCAGTTTCAATCTTCCAGTATGAAGTGGAGAACAATTCGAGTAGTCAAAAGATGGTACCATCCACTCCCTATGATTCACTAGTGTTGGTCCTAGACCATGCTCCTTTTCCATAGAGAAAAGACAATGTGCCTGAAGATGAATCATACCAGCTCAAAGAAGAAGTAGACCAAGTGTGCAATGGAGATGAGATTTCACAGTTATTTGAGGAAAATTCAGTGAATGACAATGACCCCTTGGATGAAGAAGAAGCTTATGTTGAAGAGGTGCAGACCTTCCATAGACTTGTCAAGAAGTATTATTTGAGATACATGCCACATAGACATCCACAGGCTGGAGGCCCCTTCACCACCTCCATTCCACTGAACAACTTCACCACTCCTCCAGATCCTAATGCCAACAATAATCCATTGTATCATCATGTGTCTAAGCAGTATCTATCAAAGGAAGGACAAGCATAGATGGACATGTCAAAAGGAAGAAGTGTTGAAGTCAGCAAAGACCGAATGGTGGACTATCCAAAAGAGACTCCTGCTGATCTAAGTGAAGAACAATTAGCTATATATGTTGTAGAAGAACTCAAGAAGCTAAAGGTAAGTCTATCTGCATTTGAGTTATTGAGAGTTCCAACCATTAGGAATGCAATTCTAGGAGCTTATAATGCAAATTCCATATCACGAGATAAATCAGTTAGTGAAAGTATCAAAAAAGTATTTAGCTCTCAAACAGTAGGAAGGAAAAATCAGGTTCATGTGCCTCCTGGAGATAAAGGAAAAGAGAAAGATAAAACTCAGGTTGCTCAAGTAGATACTCCCTTAACTCTATTTCAAGGGAAAATAGAGACTCCCCCATTCCTGATCTCGGTCTGTATATTTGGTAAACAATTGCACAATTTCTTATTAGATTCGGGTGCCTCTACCAATGTAATGCCCTTTGGTGTTTTTCAAGCTTTGGGTATTACTCCTACTCATTCCCAAAAGAAAGTTACACAATTGGATAGAACTAAAGTTAATGTTGTAGGAGAATTAAACATGATTCATATGCAGGTTGCTTCTAATCCTAGAATTCAGTAGGTTATTAATATATAGGTGGCTGATATACATGATGCTTACGGCCTAATCTTGGGAAGAGACTTTACTAGGGCCTTGAATGGATATGTATCAACTGATAACTCTCATATGTGGCTTCCTTGGAAGGGAGTTCCAAACTATATTATAATTGAAAGAGAACCTAGGATGAAGTATATGATCACAGAATATCAAAATACCTTCAATGAAATTCTAATATCTAAACGAAGTATGGGTAACTATGTGCTTGCAACCCCTTTTGAGGAGTCAGATGTGGAGGAAGTCCTTATGTTTCACATAGCGCTTGTTGACCTTACAATAGAATCTAGTAGTACTGAAGCCTTGGTAGAACCAGTTGAAAATGAAGATGATCTTAAAGACAATCAGCTCAGTTTACTAGATAATTTCCATGAATTCATTCAGAATAAGGATCTAATATAGACTAGACATGAAGAGTTTGTTGCTAGGATTATAAAAGATTGGTCAAGCTTGAGTTATAGAATCGACCTAGAGGACTTGTTGTTACCAGCTTGGTGCAGGATACATGAGGATGAACACTCATAATTCACATGCTTCCAGTGTTAGGCAGCCATAAAAGAGGTGGAAGAACAAATACAACCGCCACAACATGCGAGGGATACACAAAAAGCTCCAATGGGAGAATTTCAACAAGTTGCTGATGAATGTCTTGAAAAACATGAGGAAGCACTTAATGGAGTAGTCAACATTCCTAATGACTATGATCAAAAGTCTGAACCAATGCCAACAGAGGAAGAATTCAAGGAGTTCTCTCATTTATCAAACTCTATTTTGTCTGTTGATGAATTAATCACCAAAACTTTATAGACTTTATCTGTCAATGATGAGATAACTAAAGTGGCTCATATTGATATGCAGGAAGATTTGAATGATACTGAAAATAGTAATATTATAGTCATAATTGATGGACATGAAAACACTTCAACATGCAAAAAGTTCCATGTTGATAATTATGGACTTGTTCAATCTAAATTTCACTTTGTATTGCACAGTGATGGCTCCAGTTTTGTATTGCATGTTTCCAACACAAGGGGATTGTTGTACCATCAATGGAGACCTTCTGGACATATATATCAACTCTTTATAATTGAAGAAATATGAATACCACATCCGGTCTATAGTAGTACAAGATCAAGTTGTTTCTTTCTTTACTGAAAATTTTGAAGCTTATCAATTCAATTATGGCAGTTTAGGGAAGACAACTTGTATACAGATTGATCATGGTTTCAATGAGTTGCCTCAATTGCTGATTATTCCTATCAATAAGGTTAAGTTTGAATGATGCATTATTGAGCCTTATTTTTCTAAATATAAAGATAATTTTGCATTCTTAAGGACTGTTACTTTCACCTTATTGCTTATTCATGCACTGAAAAGTCAAGTAGGTGTAGGTCTCGGTTATCATGTCTGGTGATGAGTCATTTTGGTGTTTCTTTGTATATAGTTTGATTTGAATAAATGCAAATTGCTCTACTCTCTTTAAATTTTCTTTCTACTCTTGCTTTCTTTAGAGTAGGTTTCCCTTTCTGCTTTGCTTTCGTTTGTTTTTGGTTAGTATAGGTTAGCTTTTAGTTTTGTGTTTTTGCTCTACTTTTTCTTTGCAGGTCTTGTTGTTTTCTTCTGGATGTGTTGCATCTGAATAGCAAATATTCTTTTTTTTTGGGACTGTTATGAGCATTTCCTTGGTGAACTTTAATCATGTGTCTTGAAAGGATGGTTGAGGTCTTTTTTATCATCATCCAGTCTAAATGTCTGATTTAAAGAAGATGGGTCACTGGTTTGATTTGAATTTGAAGTATTTTAAAATCTTATATCTTTTATACATCTTAAAAATCTTAAGGTTGCTATAGGATCCTTTTGAGGTCTTGTTAGGTGAAAAATCTTATTTCTGCTTTAGTGCCACTGTAGTTCTCATCCCTGAGTGTGAACTTCATTGTTCATAGGTTGAAATGAAAAAATGAAAAGAAAAGAATATCAAAAAAGAAGAAAAGAGAAAATATTGAAAATCAAAAAATGAATTCAACTTATCAGGGGTATCCAAGTATCTCTACCAGGGCTATGGATGCCTGGATGGTAGTAAAGCTATGCTTGGGAGAGTCATAGCGACAACCTCGTCGGGGCTATAGATTCCTGACTGGAAGTGAGGCTCTATCCAAGTTGCTTTTGAAGTTAGAATCTTTACGTAGCCTGACCTGATTGAACTTGGTTTCTGTAGTAGCTCAAGGAGGGAAATGAACTCATGTCCAAACACTTGGATTTTTAGTCTATGGAGGGATCAATCTTCCTTTGGTTCTAATGCTTTAATCTTGCATTTTGATTTGTTTTTCTAATAGTGATATCGAAACTAGAGATTTAGGGTTCATGATTCTTGTTCGTCATCGAAATTCTCTAGAGCATTTCCCCACCAGAGTCACCATTTGTTGTGTAGTTTTTACACACACGCCCCGCTGAAGGCAGGGACCCTCTTTTGCTTTCTCTCTTGTGTTTGGACCCTTTGATTTTGAGGTTTTGCATTGCCTTGGCATGAGCTTTAAGTATTTATCTTGCTTACCCAAGTGCTTTACCCAAGTTGCATATTGAGAATCTTAAGTTTTGGGCCAAGTTTGGGCTTTTTCCCTATTTCAAGATTTTCCAGTCCATCCAAATTTTCCCAAATTTTGTCCAAACTCTAGCAGCATGGTTTCAACACTACTATTCAGGAATTTCTGGTCTTCGCGGAAATCTGCCTGGGCCAGATTTTTCTGAAATTTTGTTGTCCTGTCAGGTTTCTGTATTTTGTCTGGCTATCTTGTCAGCTTCATTAGGGATCCTTGTATGAATTGTATTTAGTCAATATTTAGAGATTTTTTGGCCATTATGCTTTCTCATTGGTGTTCTATTGAGTTGAAATATTTGATCTTGTGGTGCTTTGGTGTTATAAGCTTGCTCTGTGCATTCATGGTTAAGATTTAGGGTTTCATGCCTTGGGCATTTCCATTTCTTTTTGATTTCCTTTCAATTGAGCCTAGAATTCAAAGAAGATCTATAGGAGGTTCAAATTTAACTAGTTTCTTGCCCAAGTCCTCAAATTTGTGATTGTTCGATCAACTTGAGTGAAATCGTGTTAGATTATCGATATTCTAGTTTTCTTCCATCCTTAGGATTTTCCTTTCTAGTTAGATTTTCCCAGTTTCTCCTTCTTCCCCTTGTTTTCCCGAAGTTCATGCAGTGTTATGATTTTTGCAGAAATCCGGTCCAGCCAGATTTTTTTCTGATTTTCTGGGAAGCATTGTGAAATTAGGAAATTTGGTGAATTGGATGATTTTAATGATAAATTATTGTCATTCCATGCTTTTAATTGATGAATTACATAATTTGTATGCATCCTTTATTCATTTTTAATGATTCATGGTTGATTTTGTGCCTTCTTCGTGAAAATCCGCCTGGCTTGGATTCTGCGGTTGGTTTGAAATCCCAAACTGTGAAGACTATGATTTAACGTGGTTTCTGGGTTGATTTCAATCTTTGCTCAGATTTTTTTAAATGATGAATATGTTATTTGCGATGATCTAATCTTGATCTTCATGTTATAATGGATATTAATGGTGGTTTTTGCTAAGTGCAGGCTGAATTTGATTGGGTCGTCAAGGAAATTCTAGAGATGAAGTTTAATCTATAAAAGAAATTAAAGTTACTCCACCCCTTGGCTGACTTGGTGAGGTACACTCAGGATAACAATGGAGGGAGGTAGTTAATGCAAGACATCAAATTTTGTGCTTCCCTATTATTGAGGATCCTAGGCCAACCTAGATGAGTTCTTGTATTTAATGCATATTTATCTTATTTTGAATTCTCCTTAGGCTGACCTATTTTATGGCCATTATTATTGTAAACATTTGTTGAGGCTGACTTGTTTTGGCTATTTTATTATTGTATAACCTATTTGGGCTGACATGCTTTGGAGGTTCTTATAAATTGGGAATTTCGCTTCATTTGTAAGATAGATAGATAGATAGACAGTTAGAGATATTTTGATGCAAGAGTGAATTAAGCAGTAGAGCAGAGGTATAAATTAGGTCATTTTGAGCAAGTGTTGTAACAAAACATTGGAATTGTTGCTGAAATTCGGTGATTCAATACAATTGAAGACATTGTGATTTTCTGGTGATCTCTTTTGTGTTGACTTATCTTGCATGGTTCTTATGATTCTATCTTTCAAATTTCTCAACGTTATTAGATATATGTTAGATTTAGATTTAAATTTGATTCAATAGTGTTTATGATTTGATGCTTGAAGTGTTTGCAGCAATCCCTAGTCCATACTTTTTATAGCTAGCTGATTGTTAGTTTCTTTGTAAAGTTAGCCTGGGCCTTTATATTCATTGTGCTTAGTTCAATTATGGGGATTTATTCATTTCAATTGCAATTGGGTTGTCTTGGATGAATTTTCATGATCTGAAAATATTTAATACCTTAGAAGTTTGCACTATTTCTGTAAGATTGTAGATTTATCTTGGTCAAGCAGGAATAAGTTTATGAGGGATTAGTCCATTTCAAGTATCTCATCATTTGCATTGTTAATCTTAGGAGGAGTTAAATTTAGGAATCTCTCTGAAACCCTAATCTTTTGTTATTTCTTTATCATTGGAGTTAGATTTAGGATTGAAGTATCATCATATTGCTAGATCTGATAAAATTAAAGATTCAGTATTTGGTTGTAGTAAGGTCCCTTTGTGATTACCAACATTTTCACATTTATCATTGAGTTGTTTATGCATTGTCAAGACCTGACATTAGAGACCTTGGGGTTACCTCTTGAAGTTTACTGATAGAGATTTACCTTTCAAGAGAGATAGGATATTATATTTTGTGTGAGTTTTTGTTGTGTAGAAAACATCATCAAGAGAACTCTTGCTTTTTCCAGATCTGATCTTAGAGTTACTACTTCTTGTTCATTTACTTTTGTATATCTTTCTCTGAATTTATTGATTTGTTCTCATTTTTTTTATGCATTCATTTGCTTCCTTGAGATTTTCCTTTAGACCTTTTTTTTACCTTCAACTTTGTGGTCTTCAAGAGAAACTTTGATTTCTTCTTTGTTAGTCATGCAATCACTTTCAATAGTAGGATTTGGAAACTCTTTATCATCCATGTGTTCAATCTTCAAGATCTTCCTCAAGTTGTTAGGCTTCTTACAAGGAACATTGCCTTGATACCAACTGTTAAACACCTGGAATATTGAGATGGGGGTGAATCAGTATTCGATTAAACCATTTGATCATAATCCATCCAATTAACAAAACACATCTAAATGTAACAAAGAATGAAAGCATGCAATAATCACAAGATCACGTGACACATGAACACCATTATTTTTAAATGGAAAACCAAAAATGGGAAAAACTAGAGTGAGGATTATTTCACAATATATTATAACTGGTTATAAGATATTACGAAGGCACATTGCCAGGATATATTGTCCAATAGAGCTCACAACCACAAAAAGAAGAATAGAGAGAAGATATAATGGCCACATATCCAAGATGTGAACTGATACAAAATGCACATTCCTTGTGCTGAATTTAGTTCCTTTGAAGCTCAAAATACTGACTCTATGCACTTTATCAAATACAAAATATAAAACACTACTTTTCTTTATAGTCACTCAACATTCACAATATATCTGCTATTATTAGGATCATACACATACAAATTCACATGATCACATCTTATCCCTTATTTTACAACTTAAAAAATTTATTACATATATACCCAATTCATTTGCATACATCAATTAGGTCAACCTAATTAGATGTATCCCAAAATTAAATCAAAATTGTCTTGTTTTCTCCACACATGTACCAAAAACATCTTTGAGCTTAAACCAAATGTGAAAAACTTAATTTAGGTTAGCATGGAACTAAAATAGATCTCACTGACATCCACATTACATATTTAATCACTGCAACACACACCAAGTATTAGGTCATCCAAGAATTAGACCTAATCAAAAAATATGCTAAGTGATTATCACCAATGATCAATCTAATCACATAATCATGCACCATATGGAATATCTATTGTATTGACACTTGTAAGAAATCTCCCAAAATTGAAAATTATGATTCCTATCACTGGAGGAACACAAACTAGATTACTCATACCCATTTACACTGTACATAGCTAGCCAAAACCATATACCGAACAATTGTCACTTATACCTTTCAAACTATGCATTCAAACCTACTAAAATTTTGATCATAGATGTATATAATTGTTAGGAACAACATTCTATCATTTCTTAAGTATATCTTATCATGTGAGCAAGTTCGGGCCAAAATACCATATCAATGTATCTCCATTTTGTTCACCGAATTACAGTAGATATCAATAGCTAATGCTAACATCAATGAAAACACATTGAGGGGATTCATCTTCATTATTTCAATAGAATATTCATGTATTTTATTCATCTATTGTCACTTTTATCAAAATTTAATCATTCATTAAAAACACATTTAAATTCATTACCTTACATTAAAAACATATTTAGTCACAAATGTAAAAGTAATCTCGGAACTCAAAAATGGGTTGTAACAAGTACTAGTAGTGGTCAACATGTGCTACAACAAAAAATTACACACAAGAGGCCAATAGTACAAGATTATACACAAACACCCAGTGATCAAGGCATACTAAAGAGACCAAGGACTATAATAGGTCCAATTCCAACTTCTAGTACTAGTACCACTACCTTAATCTCTAGTTCCTCCCAAAAGGATTTATTTCTAAGCACTCCTCTAGTTATTGTGGTTGCAACAACTAAAATTACTCCTTCTCCATTCAATCATTCCATTATTTTTGTGTCCCTAGTGATGCAAAGCATCAACCAACAACACAATTTAATAGGGTACTTCTGACCCAAACCTTATTGGAGAAGATCAAATTGAACAAGCAACAAATCCACTTAACTATTCATCAAAATCTCTACAAATTCACTTATCAACTCAACAATTTATTTGGTGATTCACAAGTCTTTAAGTCATCAATTCCACAAAATAAGTAGATCACTTCATTATCAGATACAAATTCATCTTTACCATAATTGAAATAAATCAATAACCTGATTAAAGGCACCGAACCAACTAAATCTTCACCAAATCACTCATCAATTCTACTTTATTTTACAAGGAAAAATGTCCACAATTCATGCAATCTTACTTATAATCCTTCATGATTCCTTGTAACACCATTAGCATCCTTATTTCAAAGGAAAAACTTCATTAGAGAAATCGAACCTAATCAGTACAATCAACATTTACCAATTCCTTCTTTGAGGTAGCTTTCATTCACCAATCATCAAAATATCAAAATGACCAAGCAAAGACCCTAGACCTATTTCCATCCATTATTAAACTTCAATGTCATCATTCAAACAAAAATAACTCAATTCAAATATTTACAAGGGTTTTTCCATCAATATTTTGGTCTTGCATTCTTCTAGCAACCATTTCCTAGTAACCTTGCAAGTACGGATTGTAAGTCATAACTCCCAATATATACCTTGCTTCACGACTATAATTAGTTTTTTGAATTCCCCTCAAGGGACTTTAAAACATATATCAGAATCAATTTAGGTTTCATTGGAAAACATACTCCAAAATGACTTTCTTTGCTTGAAATTAGGCCTAATTAGGCCAGGGTCAACATAGGGCTTATTGGTTAGAACATTCCCACAACCAAATTCACTTTTCCAACACCTAGAACAGATTTTTTTAGACATCCACATGCGTATTTATCCATTATAAGTCTCTTTTCATGTTTATTTTAATGAACCCTAGGGCATAACTCCTTGACTGCCCCTATTACAGGTCTGAGACACAAATTTTTAGTCCAAATTATAGTTCTCATCCACATCACACTTAGCTTTATGAACCAAGGCCTTAAAAACCTAAAGTATATACATTTAAAAGAGCCCACACCAAATTTTAAGAGCTTTTATCCACAAAGATGAAAGAATCTCAATTTCTTTATGCCACTGTTACCCTAACAGAGGGTTTCAGCAGATTTTTGGAGAAACATTGTTACTAACTCAAAACAGCATGAAATAAGATGAAACAAAAAGGAAAATGAGGGGGATTGATAGGTTTATCGATTAAAATCATCCACTCATGCATGCAAAACTGTATCAAGCCGTACACTGCTCTAAAACACTTGTTATATAGTGAATTTTGTGAAATAGACAGAGTTTATTCATGAAATCTTACTTCCACCAATTCATTACATGATCATACAACCTCCCCTACTTTGGCAACAAGGAATAATTCCTTTTAAAAGGCTTTACAACTTCCTTCATTGTTTGAAACCAACTGTAACTTCCCATGACCTTTGATATTCCATATTTTTACCTTTTTGCATCTTTTAACATTATTGACTACTTTTTCCCATCTTTAGCAACATTTTGAAAATCTACTTTTTGTGACCACCTAAGGACCTATTAGAGACTCCCATATATTTTAAATAACCTTTAAATGACCTTTTACATGAATTTACAAATAAACATTCAATTTTGACAAATTTTCCTATGAGAGGCAACTAGTGAACTAGGTGCTCTTGCACCATACAACCAACCAACAAAATTTTCCAAGTCCCTTGGAAACATGGTTGTACCTGCAAAACAAATTCAAATCTACCTTGGTATTTTTCATCTTCTTTGTTCCTCTTGAATCTTCATTTGTCTTTATCTGGTTTCATCCTTTTCCTTCAACTTCTTTCCTTTGCCTTCACTTGTCTTTTTCCATCTCTTTGCCTTTCAGTCATGAAGTTCACATTCTTCTTTTCTTCCTCAAAAAAACACATGGCTGCTCTTTTACCACTCTTCTTTTCACCAACTCTTTTCTCCACTAAGGACACAGGAATGTCCTTGCAAACTGCTTCTCTTCAAAAATCATCCTTGACTTTCTCTAACCAATCTTCTTTCATCTTCTCAACCACTCCCATCAGTGGACTATCCTTCAACATGGCTGCAACCTCAAGTGCTTCCTTAGAGAACTATCCATCTCTCCTCAACCTACAAACACAAACTCAAACACCAACTCAGCAAAACATCCATCTTACCCAACAGTAGATCCTGGAAGATGCCTCACCCTCTTTTCCTTGCACCTTCTACCCAACCTAATCTCCATTGGAGGATAGTGACCAAAGACCTTTCCTTGTCTTCCAATTCACAACTTCTCATAAACCCTCTTCTCTGCAGCTAGATGGATCAAGCACCTACAACCAAACTCAACAACCCAGATCAACTAGCTCTGATACCACTTTGATGCAGAGCATCAAACAACAACACAATTTAATAGGGTACTTCTGACCCAAACCTTATTAGAGAAGATCAAATTGAACAAGTAACAAATCCACTTAACTTTTCATCAAAATCTCTACAAATTCACATATCAACTCAACAATTTCTTTGGCCATTCACAAGGATTTAAGTCATCAATTCCTTAGGATCAGTAAACCACTTCATTATTAGATACAGATTCATCTTTACCGTAATTGAAAAAAATCAATAACCTGATTAAAGGAATTGAACCAACTAACTCTTCACCAAATCACTCATCAATTCTACTTGCTTTTACAAGGAAAAATATCCACAATTCATGAAATATTACTTCTAATCCTTCATCATTCCTTGAAACACCATTAACAACCTTATTTCAAAGGAAAAAATTCATTTGAGAACTCTGACCTATTCAGTACAATCAACATTTACCAATTCCTTCTTTGAGCTAGCTTGCATTTACTAAGCATAAAAACATTAAAATGACCAAGCCAAGACCCTAGACCTCTACCCAACCATTATACACCTTCAATGTCATCATTCAGATAGAAATAGCTCAATTCAAACATTTACAAGAGTTTTCACATGAATATTTTTGTCTTCCATTTTGGTAGCAACCATTTCCTAGTAGACCTACAAGTACGAACTGTCAGTCATAACTCCCAATATATACCCTACCTCATGACTATAATTAGATTTTTGAGTGCCCCTCAAGGGACTTTAAAACATATGTGATAATCAATTTAGGTTTCTTTGGAAAACATACTCCAATATGACTTTCATCACCTGAAACTAGGCCTAATTAGGCCAGGGTCAGCATGGGGCTTAATGGTTAGAACATTCGCACAACAAAATTCATTTTTCCAACACATGAAACAGATTTTTTTAGACCTCCACGTGCTTATTTATCCATTAAAATTCTTTTTTCATTTTTATTTTAATGAACCCTAGGGAATAACTCCTTGACTGCCCCTGTTACAGGTCTAAGACACAAATTTTTAGTCCAAATTCTAGTTCTCATGCACATCACACTTAGCTTTATGAACCAAGGCCTTGAAAAAAAAAAGTATATACTTTAAAAGAGTCCACACCAAATTTTAAGAGTTTATCCACAAAGATGAAAGAATCTTAATTTTTTTATGCCATTGTTACCCTAATAGAGGGTTTCAACAAATTTTAGGAAAAACATTGTAACTAACTCAAAACAACATGAAATAAGATGAAAAAAAAGGAAAATGAGGGGGATTGATAGGGTTATCAATTATAGTCATCCACTTGTGCATGTAGGACTATACCAAGCCATACTCTACTCTAAAACACCTAATATATAGTGAATTCTATGAAATAGATAGAGTTTATTCATGAAATCTTACTTCCACCAATTCATTACATGATCATAGAACCTCCCCTACTTTGGAAACAAGGCATAATGCCTTTTTAAAGGATTTACAACTTCCTTCATCGGTTGAAACCAACTCTAACTACCCATGACCTTTGATATTCCATATTTTTACCTTTTTGCATCTTTTTACATTATTGACTACTTTTCCCCATCTTTAGCAACATTTTGAAAATCTACTTTAAAAGTGACCACCTAAGGACCTATTAGAGACTCCAATATATTTTAAATAACCCTTAAATGACCTTTTCAATGAATTTACAAATAAACATTCAATTTTTGACAAATTTTCCTATGAGAGGCAACTAGTGAACTAGGTGCTCATGCACCACCCAGGTTTTGATTACAATGATGCTTGTTTAAAAAGAAATTAGAAATATATGAAAAATAAAGGAATCAACTAATAGAGATTTAATCTACTATAACTTTAGAGTGTGCAATAACCAAGGTATTACCCACATTTGACCCAAATAAGGAAATCATGGAGTACATGTTTGTTGTTCCAAAAATTCAAAATAAACCAAAGAATTAGATGGATCGCTATGAATTTCAAGTGAGAAATTTCCAATTGGATTTTTCTAGATACAATTTTTTTGAAAAAATCAATGTATCAAAGAATAATGAATTGGTGTACACATCATTGCTAAAGAAAGAGAGAAAATGAGGTTGTAGATTCAAATAGAAAAGTTATAGATAGACCTAGAAAATGAGAAAGCAAAGAGGAAAGAAACAGATAATAGGAGCAATGCATTATAAAAAGGAATAAAAAATGTTTCCTCTACATCTACAAGAAAAGACATTAAACAAATAGAGGTGGAATTGAATGAACTAAAGCAAAGGTTAGATGAGGGGAAAAAAGAAATATGATGAGGAGAAATCCACTTTAGAAAAAATTAAAAAAAACCTAGTAAAAGAAAAACAATAGTGGGGAAAAAATTGGAGGAAAAGAGAATAAAAGGTTAAAGATTGGCAGTAGAGCTGAGGGAAGCAAAAAATGAAATAACCTCTTGTAAAAATAAGCTAAATATATTTTATAGAGAAACAACGAGGTATATGAAAGAAAAGATCTAGGAGGAAATAATGTAGAGAATTGATCATTTGTGTGAATTATTTCAATTGATTAATGATCTTTGTTGGAAAAACAAAGAATATTACTATCTCTACATTTTTGTGTTGGCATTGATGTCACCATGTTGTGACTACAAGGTTAAGATAGTGCTTGATTTGGTATTTTGGTCTGATGTCTAAATCGGTATTTGAGCTCCACTCTCTGGTATTCTTGTCTGCATTCCTTAGTAGTTAGTAGTTGATACTTATGGTTTTGAGAAATTTTTTATGGTTTTCAAAGGCATGCATGATCAGAATATTACATGCTCTAATGCTCGTACAAAATGTTTATTTCTTTTTGCATATGAAGTCTATTCCTGGCTGACTTATTGGGGTAATTATGATATAGTGAATTAATTTTGCTATGCAGATATATGTGTGACCTATTTTAGGTCCTTTCTGACATAATGTAGTGTGTTAGAGGTTTGAATTACCTTCTTGAAATATTTTGTGAATAATTGAAGTCGATAGTTGGTATTTTTGGTAAATATGAAATGAATCTAATTAGGCTGACCTAATTGATGTTTGCAGGAAAGATCAGGTATATCAATGAATATGTTGAAGAGTTTTAGTTAGAAAAGGGAGACAAAGATAGAAGAGTAGAAGTATATATATGCAAAACTAATAAAGCAGTTGGAAGTGATCGAAAAGGATGAAGTGTGTTGAATTAATCTATTGAGCATCACTAGACTGCATCAACACTTGTTAGGTGCACTATTCTCAGTTCATTTTGGCTATAAAGCCCAATTTTGTTTTATCAATCCTTTTGTAGGTAGTGAGCCTCTCTTGTAAGCAGTGAGCTTTTTTATTTGGACAGTGAGTCCTTTTAGGGCAGTGAGCCCTTGGAAGTGAGCCTTTTATTTTTAGTTTGAAATTACTTTATACTATGCGTTAATCTTCACCGTGGTTTTTCCCTCCTTGGGTTTTCCACATAAAAATTTGGTGTTTGTTGTGTTGAATTACTTTTTGTTATCCATGTTTCATGCTCATATTTAATGACAGACAATGTGGTTATGGAATTGATATGTGTTGGAGTTTTTAAGTTTGAATTCTAGGACAACTGATTCACCCCCCCTCTTAGTTTTCATGCATCCTTTTAACAATTGGTATTAGAGCTTTGGTTCCTTGGTTTTGAGCTTAAACGCTTGAGGAGGATCCTAAAATTTGGTTAGATGGATGATAAAGGAGAGCTTAGAACTACTCTTGAGGATCTTGACAAAGTGGAAAGAGAAAATAGAGATCTAAAGGGTATGTGCAGGAACATGATGGGCCAAAAAGTGGCAATATGATGGGTATGTGGCTAATGACTTTTTTTTACCCAAAATTGATGATATGAAAAGGGTTTTTAAAGGAGATTCTTAGCTTTCCACAAATATAAATTATGCTTGAATTTAATAATTAGTGTATTCATTTGCTTTCTTCAAAAAAATATGACTAAAGTCTAATGCGATAGGCGATTGAAAAAAAAATCTATAGCTTTCCAAAAGCATTTTTTTATGAATCCAAACACATGTCATTCTATGCCATACTATAAGTTAAAAAAATGAATTTCATGAAGTTTTGACCAAGTTAAGGTAATTGAGACATACGATTTTTATTTTTTTAAAGTTGTAAAAAAATTCATAATTAATTATTTACTTGGAAAAGAACTACAAAAATATATACATCACATTGGACGGAGTCCTCTACTTATATCTAAATCTTATAAAAAAATTATCATTTTATTGTGTAATTCAGAGACAGTACCTACTTATTTTCTTTGAAAATTTAAGTACTACTGTTCAAATTTTCGCAAATAAGATTTCCTTTTTTTAAAACAAACCTAGTAGTTTAGAAACTACATTTAATTTCCTACAGATTCTATTCTTACATATTTTTGAAATAATATAGATAACTTATTCAAATTTTTAAGTCAAGTTTCCTAACTCTGATTTTTCTAATTTTTTTGCCACTTAAGGGCCTGTTTTTTCCATGATGATCTTGCACATACCCTAAAAGAGAATCTTGATGATGTAAATGAATGTGTTAAAAAGCTAATAGAACAACTGAAGAAATTCAAGGAAAGATAGAGAAGTAAGTGAGCAACTGAAACAAGAGATAATTGGACTAAAAGTGTCGGTGGAAGAAAAGAAAAGAATTGAAGAATATTTGAATACAATGGTGCAGAATAATTTTTATGAATGCACTAAACTTGAGTAAGAGATAGTAAACCTGAGGATTGACCTAGAGAAGGAAAAAAATTGTGAGAACAATTTCAAATCTAGCTCCAATAAGCTTGGAGAATTGCTTGCTAGACATAAATAAACTAAAGAAAAATTTGGTTTAGGAAATGATGCTGGTGAAAGTTCTAAGGAAAATCAAATGAATCAAGACAAAGGAAAGCAAAAGAGAAATTCGAGGAAGTTTGCAAGAAGACAAGCTATGAGATATCCCAATGCATAAAGGTATCCCTATTTCAATGGTATTTGTTTCCCCTGTAATAAATATGGTCACAAAGCAATATAATGCAGGGACAAGATGAATAAGAATCAGTTTCCTGGCTTTTTCTTTGGACAATTTTTTTCATGCAAGAAGATTGGACATAAGCCTATTGAATGTAGATCTCAAGTGAGAATGACCAGTCAGGTAATGATGAATAGGTTTCATGGAGGTAGAATGGATCAATCCTTTAATGGCTACTGCTATACCTGTAACAAATTTGGACACAAAGAAAATGAATGTAGGTCAAGAGGTAATGGAGGTCAGAATAATCAAAAGAGTGTTGTTTGCTACAATTGTAATAAACCTGGACATAGCTCAAAATTTTGTAGAAGTAAGAAAGGAAATCAGTCTATTTCGATAGAGAAGAATGATCTGATAAAGAAGATTGGAAAAGAAGAGATGAAACAAGAGATGAATAAGATGTGGAAGAAGAAAGAGGAAGGAGAGGAAAAATTGAAACTATTGATCGGTTTGTGCCCTCATCCATTACAGACAATTTGTTTGGTAATTAGACCTAGCATGGTCTTAGGGGGGCATTATCAGAAAATTATAAAACCCCCTAATGTATGTCATGTCAGAGGATGGAATGAGGATGCAATGTGAAAAATGAGTATTCAGAGTTTGTGGAAAAGGAACCAGAGGAAAGCATGTTGGCATGAAATTTTGTAGACCAAATTAGGGTTTTTTGTGCTGGGAAGAATGTTTTTAGCAGCTTTTTGATATTTTCCACATTTAATGTGTTTAGGGTAAATTTTATGAATTTTAAGTTGAAGTTTCTGAATCTTCTCAGTTAAGTGTGCATTCAGAGAACTTGAAAGGTGCCCTGGAACAATCTTGAAGCAAGCGTGAAGAAATTCTAAAAGGATGTCAAAGAAATTGACTCAGGTAATCTAGAATTTGTTTCTCTATTTGAAAAGGGGGAAGAAGAAAAGTGAAGAAGTCTCAATTAATGAATTAAAAAAAGTGTAGAAATGGATAGAGAATCGAGTGGTGTCATCCTAATAAAGCTAAAAGGAGTTGAGTTAGAATAATTTGATCACAGGAAGATGAGGGAAATGGAACTAGGGCTGAACAGAAATGAATTACAGAACATCAAAACCCTAGGTATGGATTTGTGGAGTGAATTTCCATGGGTTGTCAAAAAGGAGTTTATTTTTTTCTTATTGAATCACTTCAAGGATAAAAGTATTGTATTGGAAAAACCCTACTTAGTTACGAAGGAAGTGATTGAGGCGATTATAGGCTTATGCAGTATTCAGGATCTTCTTGGAAAGAAAACTATAAAGTACAAAGATGTGGAGGAGTTGACTGGCATTAGTAAAGACCCACGAGCTCTATTGATAAACACTCTTGAGGATTTGGTTGTAAGGTATGTTGCGTATGAAATTTCTTACAAGATCTGTTTTAGAAATCATGAAGGTTCCACATCGGCCATTGTTGCTTATATTGCACATATGATGGTTAAGGAGAACAAGAATTTTTATTTGTGTAGCTTATTGCTTGAGAATATTTTTGAAAATGTTTGGATGTCAGTGATTGAGGGTCATCCCTTTTGTTTTGAATCCTTGCTGGTGTGATTGGTGTTTTACTTTTTGAGTTCCCTACTGGGAAAAGATAATGTGGTATGGGAAATTGGGATTCTTATCGGAAAATAGGTCTACAGATATCTAGGAGCATTGGAAGATAATTAAATTATTTGTAAATAGTATTTCACATCCATGAAAACAAATCTTTGTTCTCGTATATCTACTTCAAGTAAAATTGAGGTGAGCTCTCCCTCTGGTAAAAAGAAATTAGAGGTTGTGATTAGTGATTCCCCTATGGAATCAAAGAAGAGGAAAGTTATAACTAAAGATATCATTGACATTTCAGAAGAAAAGGAGAAAGTATCCCCTAATGAAATCTGGACTATAATAGTTAAGGGTAAGATGAAGAAGGTTGGTGAATTATGGAGTATAGTCTCTCCTATTGAAAAACTAAAGACTGATGATGCTTTGGTAGAATATCTACTTCAGAAAGGTATTGGAATATCAGTTGTTTTTTATTCCCTGCCAGAAAATCTAGTTGAAATTGTTGAAGAAAGGATGTTGCTTGAAGGTCCAGAAGGATGCAAGTTTGAAGCTTTGGTTGAAAAGAGGTGTGTTAAAGCTAAAAGGAGATTATCTAAACTGATCATGGAAACAAAGAAATTCATTAAATAAATATCTAATATTTACAAGTATTGCCTCTAGTGGCTTGTTGTGGTAGATAATTTTAGAAGTAAAATTGAAGTAATTGAATTTGAAGTGAACATTGGGAGGAATTTTGACATCTTTGAAGACAACGAAGGAAAGAAAAGATTGAGAGTTGGTGAACTACAAGCTGAACTGGTTGTTATACAAAGATAGAGAGATGATGTAGTGAAAACCTTCTGGTTTCTTAAGGAGATTGTTGAGGTCCAATTAGAACATCTTTCTAGAATAATTTTTGATGTAGAAGATGTTGAAAGAATTCATATTGGTCACTGTCTTTTACTCTGTTGGGCTTATTGGAAAGCATCTGCATAGGAATGGATTTAGCTACATTTAATTAGAATAAATTGTGTCCAATTCTTGAAGAAAGGTACATGAAAGTGTTTCAGGTGAAGAGTGTCATTTCTACTTGAATTTTGAGCATTCAATTTCTATTGTTTTTGTTGTGGAGAGGAAGAAA